>ML353911.1:0-22216 GCA_005239505.1 Nicotiana paniculata | reverse complement strand
AATTTCCAATAACCCCCTTATATTTTCGACTATTTTCCTTTTTCAAAGAATTTCAAACACAATCTCCTCCTACTTACTAATCACCCAAAATCTCTTTCTTTTTTATACAATACAGACAAAATTCACTATATTGTTGTAGAATCAAGGTGTGGGTAGTTTTGAATCTAGTTTTCTTTCTTTATTATTTTTTTTAATTTTCAAGCTTTTTCTATATTAACAATGGCGTTGTACCAATTTCTCTGTATTTGCTCTTCTTCATGTTATCTATCTATTTAAACAGTCAATCAATTGGGGGGGGGGGGTGCTTCGACTCAAACAAGGGGTAAGAAACCAAATCATGAATCTTTGAGAAAACATAGCGAATAATCTATTGGTAGTACACCAATAGCTAGCAGTTCGAAGATCCTCCACCCCCTCCCCGGAAACATACTGAAAAAGTTGTGGGTGACACACTTAGTTTTGACTTAAGTGTATTTACACAAGAACACATCACGATTGTAGATTGAAACTCAAAGAAGAATACGTTTTAGAACATCATGATTCTATAATAATTGTATTAGCTTTGTATATGAATTGTATATGATACATCAATACCAAATACAATACCTTGATACAATACTAATATAACTATAATATAGTATTGTATCATAATTTAAGTTTAGAGCGGGTTTTAGGAGAAATTTTCAGATTGAAACTTGAAGAAGATGAAGATCGGAAATGTATCACAATTTTTTCGAATTGTATCACAATTCTATCATAATTGTAATAATAATTGTACTTAACTTGTGTCTGATATATCAATACCTAAAATAATATATAATACAATACTAATAAAAATATAATATAATAGGTATCAATTTAAGTTTAGAGTTAGTTTTAAGTTAGTGTCATAATTATGTCAGAATTCTTTGAGGATTGTATCAAATTTGTATCAGAATTATTGTATGTGATGTATCAATATGTGAAACAATAGATGAATATAATATTTATACTATACAAGTATAATACAATATTGTATCAGAACTGTATCAATTTTTTAGAGAAAAAAGAGAGGATTGCGGTGTTTCTGATAGTGAATTTTGTGATCTTATAATAGTTGTTGTCATCTGGTAGGTGTGCCTTTCCTCAAACACATGTCAAGACTTGGGCAATAGGGAAACACTTAAGGGACGTTTGGTTGTTGTATTAGAGTAATTAATGGCTCTTAAACAAGATTACGCTATAAAATAATATCTGCATTATACATGCGAGAATTTATGTAGTTTTTATTTGGATAATAAATATATAGAAGACGATGATGAGTATTAGAAACATAAGTAATTCATGTACTTCGGGATTGTTAATTGATCCGCCCATACATAATATTTGCATTGTGTCCCACACCACATGTCTAGTAGCCGGTGCGACGTCGTTACGATCCATTTGTACGCAATTCTCAAATTACCCATATTCTTCATTGGAATCTGTTTCACAATTACGCACAATCTTTGATCCGGGTGTCAGCTTTCTTTGTGGGAATCTACTTGGACCCTTTTCTCTGGTGATCTCCCATTTCCATTGCTTAGTTTCTTTACCTAATTGTTCCATTTTTTCGTATTTTAGTCTTCCACTTATTGGATCCTCAGTCTGAAGTTTTCATTCTTAACTTAAATACATTAGCATTAATAGCTTGGTTTCAGTAACTTTTGCTGTCTTATTTTACCTGTTTGGATCATTGGTTTCGTGTAATTTGGTGTCTTGATGAGCACAGATCTAATTTTACTGCAGAGGTTTATTTAAGACTTAATTTGTTTTGGAATATGTGATTGGATTAATCAGCATTTATAATTGTTGATTGGATTAATCAGCATCGAGTTTAAATTGAGTAACATGATTAGTGATGATTCATATAGCCGACCCCAACTGTTGTTGTTTATGATTGCCAAACAAAGTTTCTGCTATAATTATAAATGCAATTGGGGTTGTTTATCCTTTTTGATTGATTGTATCCTTTTCAATCTCCTAGTAGTTTTCTCTGAAGTATGTAAATATCATCTTTATTTCATCAGTCTCCTAGTAAAGATGCTAACATGTGACCAGGAAGTCACGGGTTCGAAGCTTGGAAACAGTTTTTTGCAGGAATGCAGGGTAAGACTGTGTACAATAGACCCTTGTGGTCCGGCCCTTCCCGACCCCGCGCATAGTGGGAGCTTAGTGCACCGAACTACCTTTTTTTTTATTTCGTCAGTCTCGTGATAAGTAAGAGGGATATTCAATGCTGTCCCTATCAGTTTTAGGCCTTTGATATATGATCTGTAATCTGTATAACAGCAGCATAGGTGTTGAATTGAGAAGAATTATTGACAGATAGTCCAAATTTGATGGATTCCGAGTTATTTCACCTCTTTGTCTTAGGTCAGCAGCAACCGCTTTTAATCACAGCATCTTGAACGGTGGGCTATGGCCTCAACCCTGGAAAATGAAGCTCATTCCCCCAAAAATATATTCATTCTATCTGGACAAAGTAACATGGCTGGTCGGGGTGGAGTAGACAAGCATAAGCACTGGGATGGCGTCGTACCAAACGAGTGCTCTCCCGATGCTTCTAGAATCTTCCGTCTTAGCGCAGGTCTCCACTGGGAGGTTGCACGTGAGCCGCTCCACCATGATATTGACGCCAAGAAGACTTGTGGTGTTGGACCTGGAATGTCATTTGCAAACGCGATCAAGGACCGTGTAGGAAGTATTGGGTTAGTGCCATGTGCTGTAGGTGGAACTGCGATAAAAGAGTGGGCGCACGGGGAGCATTTGTATGAGAATATGGTAAAGAGAGCAAGAGCTTCAGTGCATCAAGATGGAGAAATCAAGGCATTGGTTTGGTATCAAGGGGAGAGTGATGCATTATCTCAGCATTGCGCTGAGACCTATAAGGCTAATATGGAGAAGTTAATACATAATGTTCGCGCTGATTTGCATCTGCCATCTCTGCCAATTATTCAGGTTAGCTAATATAGTTTGCTTCAAACATAGATGATGGCTGTTTGAAATAAGTAACACTTAATGTTGAATACTAGAAAGTAAAGTTTTAAGTGTTGTCTATTCATAGGTCCAACTCTTTAACTGCTGCATTGTCGTACAGGTTGCAATTGCATCAGGAGATGAGAAGTACATTGAAAAGATTCGAGAAGCGCAAAAGGGGATTGACCTCCCAAATGTTGTATGTGTTGATGCCATGGGATTGCAGCTTAAGGAAGATAACCTCCATTTAACCACAGAGGCCCAAGTTAAATTAGGCCAAATGTTGGCCGATGCATACCTTACTCATTTTGCACCACAACCACCTTCTGTGGCTTCATCTTGACAAATTTTCTTTGCTTATATCAGTCACGTAACAAATACTATTATATTAATGCACTAAATCGTCTGAAAACCTCTTTTTGTTAACATGCCTGCTTAAATTAAGGGCATTTTCGAAATTTTACCAGGTTAGCTTACTTGAGAGAGTTGCACTCAGTGCTTCAGTATTTGGACGTTAACGACAACTACCTACATAAGATGGCCACCACCTTTTTGTGCAGACCTTGTGCCACGTTGAAATATCCCTGGGGGGGCGGTACTTTGAGGGCCCATGCTCATTGTTTGTCTATGGTCACCTTGCTCTGCTTGTGCTTTGTGTTTCTTTTTCTTTTTAAATTTATGTATTAAATTCTTGATTTAAAACTTGAGATCTATTAATTCAAAGAACTGGTACATGAAATTTGTAATTTAATCATTGTTATGTCCTGAATGTCTCTCTAATAGTTTGCTCATATTATATTACTATTTTAATAAAAGTCTACTTACAGAATAATATTTATATTTACCAATCTTGGCATGTCCTCCAAAATTTCCTGTCAAGAACCTCAACTTTTCTCACTGAAGGTCTATACTGGCTAATCATGGAAAATCATTGCTAAAATCTTAACAGATAGAATTGAAGATTAGCTATAATTCATATTTCAAATTAAGAAGATTAATATAAATAGATTTAAGATCTGGGTAGCTTCTAATGAAACATCTTCAAATGCCAAATGGCATCCAAAGCTACTGCAGATCCCACCTCCCACCTAGCATAGATTAATCTCAAATTAGTTTCTACCACCTAAATCATATTCCAACACTCAACCCTATGTATCTTGAAGAGATCGGACATTGTATCAACTTGATCTTCTTGGACCATTTAGAAAGTTTAGGCTGGCCCCTACATTTATTTCTCTTATACCTTTGAATCTCATTTATAGAAACATTGTATTATATGTTTTTGCTTGCTCTATATCTAATAGAGTGTACCAAATAGCTTCAGATAACTTACCATGTTTAGTTGTTTGCTAAGTTTCTGCAATCTCCATTTCACCGCTTTTGACGAAAAAAGGTGTATTTAATAGCATCTACTGAACTCCAACTAAATTTTTTGAAAAATACTGCAAAACGTTTTCATTGTAAAAGCTTTGTCGGGAGAAACGCAGTAATCTTTTCAAAAGTAGAATTCACATCATGTCCTGAGAATTTAAATTATAATAATGAGAATATAATTAGAACTATTTTAATATGGAAAAACTAAATTGTAATGGGAAAAAATTACTATTATTTTCTCTAACCCTTAGTTAGGTCTTATATAATGAGATAAAGAGAGTAATTGAATGAGGGAAAAAATAGTAGAACATTTAGCAATATTTACGAGTTTAATATAAATATTTCAAGATTAGATTATGTTATTAGTGACTTTTATTCGTGTAAGGTTTAATTCCTTTTTAGACAGCTTTGGAAAATAAGGGGGGAAAATTATTTAAAGTTGGAGTTACATAAAATTAACTTTTGTTTTCTCACAAATCCGCAAGTGTCATGTGTGGCTTATTTCTTCGGCACATGTACTCTCAAATATTTTCTTCTTACACGTGAAATTTATAGCATATCAAAAAATGAATCTTTTTGTGTTTTCCTTTCTAAACTAAAACTAATATTCTTTTACTCAATATAAACTGAATATCTAACTTTAGTATATTTATTCTAAATCTTATAATTTCAGATTATCAATGCATATAAATTAAGAAAACAATTCACTCACGCTAACTAGCACAACTTAAATATAGAAGAATTAACCCAATAGCGGCCCGCCCAACTGTTTAACCTAAAAATATCCGGTGGAGATATAATATATGTATAATTTATATATTATATGTGTATAATTATGTATATTCAATGTATAAATTATGTATATTTCTAGAAAAAATAAACCATAAATATGGACGACTATTTACGTAAACATCCCTTAAATATGTAAAAATTGTGCGGGACACCCTATTTGGTCGCCCCCATTTAACCTATACTCGCTATTTTAAAAACTTTTAACTTGTACCCACTTTTTAAATAACTTCAGCTCCTCTTTCCCTCGCTGAGCTGAAGTTCACCTGTTAAGCTGAAGTTCGCCAGTTATAAAGACAAAATTTCAGCATACGGGGCTGAAGTTCTCCAGTTACAAAGACAAGCTCTCGAGCTGAAGTTTTGTCTTTGTAAACTGGGGAACTTCAGCCCCGTATGCTGAAGTTGTTGTCTTTATAACTTGGGAACTTCAACCCCATATGCTGAAGTTCCCCATTTATAAAAGACAAAACTTCAGCTCTAGAGCTGAAGTTCCCTAGTGTAACCGGGGGAACTTCAGCCCCGTATGCTGAAGTTTTTGTCTTTGTAAATGGGGAACTTCAGCATCGTATGCTGAAGTTCCCCATTTACAAAAGACAACTTCAGTTCTAGAGCTGAAGTTCCCTAGTGTAACCGGGGGAACTTCAGCCCCGTATGCTGAAGTTTTTGTCTTTGTAAATGGGGAACTTCAGCATCGTATGCTGAAGTTCCCCATTTACAAAAGACAACTTCAGTTCTAGAGCTGAAGTTCCCTAGTGTAACTGGGGGAACTTCAACCCATATGCTGAAGTTTTTGTCTTTATAACTGGGAAACTTCAGCCTACTCCATTTACAAAGACAAAAACTTCAGCTCTAGAGCTGAAGTTCCCCATTTACTAGATCTGAAGAACTTCAGCTCTAGAGTTGAAGTTTGCAAGCTACTTCAGGCCCGTCTACTAGAATGCTGAAGTTTTGCGTGATTGCCTTTGCTACTTCAGCCCCGCATGCTGAAGTTATGCGCAAAAGCGGGTACGAATGCAATTTTTTTTACAAAGCGGATATAAGTTAAAACGTGACACAAAAAGTGAGTACGTATGCAAAAGCCCCCTTAAATATGGTGTTATTGGGCCCATGCGCAGCATGGGTTACCCTTGTTAGTATACAAAGAAGTCCAAATGAGCGTACCAGTTAGCAGCGTAAAAATAACACAGGCTAACCAGTTTTTAGACTAGTCATTCAAAAATAGCCAGCATTTGCCAAGTCGTTGAAAAATAGCCACTATTTTGCTGCAACAGAGACTGGTCAAGCATAATACACTGGAGTTCGGTGCACCTGTGTATGAGCTTCCAACATATTATGCTGGAACTCCAACACGCGAAAAGTTCCAGCATAATATACTAGAGATTCGAGCACCTGTGTATGAACTTCTAGCATATTATACTGGACCGATATACTTTGCTAGAACTCAAGTATATTATGCTGGAGTTCTAGTATGCTTATGCTGGAACTCCATTATATTATGATGAAGTTCCAGTATACTTATGTTGGAACTCCAACATATTAACTCCAGTAATATGTTGGAGTTCCAGTATCCACTATATATTTTCCGGATTTTGAACAGTATTTTCGATCAGATTTATCTTTGCAGGAAAAGTGACTAAATTTCAATTATTTTTGAAAGTGTGGCTATTTTTAAATGACCACTTGTCAATCTGGCTATTTTTTAATTTCACTGGTTAGCACCTTATGCAGCACCATCTTTCTGCGCTGGGGCATATGCATGGATCGCTTTCTATCTTGGGTAGTCATATCAATCCTAAGGAAATGAACAAAATAATACATCAGCAACGGGTGTGGTGGGATGGTTCGCATCCAACCATACCCTTCACCAGAAGTCTCGAATTCGAGAATCAGAAATGGAAAATTTCTTGGCAGAGTGTTTTACCTCCTTAGTGGGCTTACCCCGGGCAAATCACGATTAATTGGGATAAATCATAATTATTCAAATGCAAATAGTCTTATCAAAAACAAGATCACAAGCTTGAAGAAATATACCAAGAGAAATTGTTGAGTGTACATGATTTCAGTATCTCACTTCCCCAGTTCCCCATAAATATCTTAGATTTGCAAAGGATGTCTGCAAAATGATCCAAGGGAATAAAGCGCAAACTTCAATGGTACCCCTTCTACAACCAAAAGATACAAAGCTATTGCATCGTTTTATGCAGGTAATCCACTTGTTCAATTTAGTGTAAGGCCTGCAATGAATATTGCTCGGACCATCGCAGTCGGGGGATTTCTTCAGGGTTTTTTTGAATGTTTCGTTAAACTCGAACAAGAGATATCACTCGGGTATAGAGTCAGAGCTCGGAAAGAAGCCACAACTACATTACTCTTCAACTCATTAACAACCTCATGTGCAAGGTCCACCTCTATCACTTGCTTCAAACACTCCACTAGCTTTATAAATTATAGTTGGTCGTCTTCTCACCGAGCAACATCTTTGTATATTGAATTCTACTATCAGAGAGGGAGAAACCATTGATATATGTCATCTACTCCTCCGGTTTTCTGCAACATATTCGTAGTATTTTTCTTCACCATAAAGTTGCCTGAAAGACAATAAATATGCAGTTAGTAAAATATTAGTTGCCCCAGACCACCCAGAGGAAGGGAAAAAATGTTTGAGGAAGACTCCATATATGAAATCATATATCAAAGTTATTCAATCTAGGTATAGTTGACATGGCTTTATGTCAGTGCCAGCACCTCGGAAGCAAATGAGCATGTACAACAACAACAACAATACCCAGTACAATCCCACCAAGTGGGGTCTGGGGTGGGGGGAGGGGGAGGGGAAAGGGGTAGGATGTAAGCAGATCATACCCCTACCTTTGTGAAGGTTAAATGAGCAAGTACAATCAACTCCTTATTACTCCATTCTTTGACTAAGCAATTTTTAAATACCAAACTGTGCATAGACATTGGCTCAAAACATTTTCCATTTCTTTCAAAGTAGCCACATGATGCATATAAGTTTCCAAAATTCTTAAATAGTCGTACATACAGTATAACCCATCCAACTAAATAAACATTCCATCACTGACCTCAGCGATACTCATTCTATCCCAAACAAAAAAAGAACATGCTCGACTGATCCTTCACCACCCCATTTTGCAAAGAAAGATGATTAGCAAATTTTGTCATACAGTTCATAATGAACTATCTATTAAACCACAATCTTCCTCTTTTTTTACTTTGGGGAAGATTGTCTTGGATAAGTACTGCTTCACATGCAGCTGCCCATCCAAGGAAGAAACCTCTAGGGATGATATCTTCCAAATGCCCTCTCAAACTCATTTTGACCATTTACAGAGGGGTTGAAAAAGGTATCAATACTCTCTGTTCTCCTTACCTCCTACTCAAAATAGCACTAACCACAATAACAAGGGGCCCGGACATATTTCAGAACTAACTAGTCCAATCACTGTCACTTGACTAGTTCTATCAATATACAGCTTAAATGCGAAGAGTTGTAACAATGGGAAATAGTAGTAAATGTTGTGGACTTATGAACCATGCCCAATGTGTTTTTTGGCCCAATGAACCATGCCCAATGTTGGACAAATCTAAAAGTGAATAATGGTACAAGGATGAAAGAATGATTAAGAACCTCATGATTGTAAAAGTCACCATGTCACCTTCTCAAAAGTTAAATCCTTGTTTCTATTGAGTCAGAAATTTTGAGCAACTGTCCAAATGAGCAAATAATGTGAATACATAGAAAATAAAGGAAACGAGAGAGGGTGAAGAAGATGTCTACATATATTATATATATACTAGACCACAACATCCAAACTACCCATAGTAGAAATCAGAACACAAACATAATTTGGAAACTAACTGAAGAGAAACTAAATTTTGCTCCGGACACATGGAACTACGGGTGGAAGTAAGAGCAGCAGACAGCAAAACTTACGCTAGATCAGCCAAGGTATCCGATTTAATTACCGCCTGTCCCTCTGGGAGCCCAAGGGAAGAATACTGCATTATCATTTCCTTCAGGGTGTGCTTTGTGCTTTTGATATCATTATCCCACAATATACTCTGCAACCAAATCACCCAGACCTGTTACTTATATTTGCAGTGAAAAACCATATAGGAAGCCAATGACTTCATCATCTTCAATTTCAAACAAATGTTGAATATATTTTAGTCTATTTCACTAATACGCTGGTGGACAAAGTGGCTACTTAATTCGGAGTCTAATTTTAACATGTAATAAAGATTGATTCACATCTGATTTCACAGTCCTAATACCTTTCTCACATACTCTCTTTTGACATCTTCCCGTGGTATTTTCCCCTCGGAAGAGAATATAGAAGCATTCCAAATGGCTCCTCTTGCAACCATCACAGATGAAGCACCTATAAAATAAAGTTGTTAAATGTTGCAAACTATAAGCAGAAACAACCATGTAGATATTCATAAAAACAGATAGAAAGACAATCATCAAGTTAATGTGAACTATGCTTTTCACACACAGATTGTTCATTATTTACTGTGTCAATAGGAAGCATGCTTACAAAGATTAATTTTGTATTTCTGGGGCATAAAATCTCTCTGATTATAGCTGTTTGAATTAGAAGCTACATTGCTCCGAACCTCCAAAAATATCATCACACCCGTGTTGGATCCTCCGGAAATGCATTTTTTGGAGGGTCTGACACGGGTGCAGCGGCTTTTTTGGAGGATCCGAACAACATAGCTTAAAAGAGTTAATGGGCCTGAGCTGCAAGCATCCATGATGAATTTTCTAAGCAGTTAGAGGACCTATAAGACTTATAGTTCAAGCAAATCAACCATCAACAACTTTGCATAAAGCTATTGCAGAGCTATGCTAAAACTCCATTTTTAGTGCATTAACATGTTTGTCTTCCTTTAGGGAGAAGGAAGACAAGGAAGAACCAAAGCTTCCATTTGACGATCAGTTGATGTTGGACCATATGTAAACCACAACCCCTCCCCCCATCCCCCCCCCCAAAAAAAAAAAGTTCTTAGACTGTACTGATAAAAGAGGGATAAAAATGAAACCCATATATAGTATCTATCCTTCATCTTGAACACCTAAAACTGTCAAATGCATCAACAATTCTTTAGAGCGAAAGAAAGAAGTATCCAGAAGCAAGAATTCAAGTTTTTCTACATTTTTTGTAGAAGTAATTAACTTATTGATTGACAGGAAAATTCCTGCAAACAGAATGTCTCTACACATCTTTCACAAGAAAGGACCATCAAGTGTCTAAGCATAGCGCCAACTAAGCATATTAAAAATTATAAAAGCTATTTCATCCTGTTTCCTTAAATCTATGGACATCTGATGAAAACCAATGATATATACCCATATACGGATATGTTTATCTTAGTAAACATATAATGTCTTATAATATTGAGACAAAATAGTTGTGCCAAAATATTCAGATCTATTAACATATAAAGAAAACTTCACCCAGAAAGTGCAAATGGATTCATCAGAGAACAATGTGAGAACAAGAACATTTATGAGAAGTATAAGCACACCTGTTGCATCTCTAATACGTTGAAAATCCTCATATTCAAAAACATCACCATTTGCTATAACTGGAATAGAGAGAGCGGCAGCAACATCAGCAATCTCACTCCACTTTGCAGGATCTCTTGGCCTGTCTTGAACTTTCCTATAGTTCAATCAATAAGCATACCGCATTTGCTAGTCAGAGGAAATATCAATATCACTTGACCTCAAATTAAAAGCCCCAAATAGAAGAAAGCACAAACAAGCAATCAGTGATGACTATCTATCTGAAACAAAACAAAAAATGACCGATGACTATATTCCATGGAAACAGAGACGTAATCATGGTAGCCGCTTAGATAACTGTCAAATTGCACCCTCATAAATCAATTCAGACATCATTTTCCAAGTATAGCATGTTCAATTTCTGTATTTCAATCATCTAGCACTGACTACACAAAATGACAGCACAGACATAATTCACAGAAAAGGCAATTGTGTGCATCAACCTACCCACTCACCCGCAACAACCCACCCCCACAAATGAAAGGAGATTAGAACTAAAAACAATCCTGTTTACCAGAGATGCAGTTACTAATTCATGAATTGGCATGTCCAGAATCAAATTTAAACATCAGTTAAAAACACAAAAATGAAAGGACAGAGAGGCGGGGGAACCAAAAACATGAACAGACAATACTTTCCAGCATAACCAACAAGCAGACTAATTGGTCCTCCCCTCCCCCCCCCCCCCCCCCCCCCCCCAACTTATACAGCAATCCCCACCTCATATTGGCAAAAAGACTTCAATAACCAAGAAGGCAATCTGAATATTCAAAGGGTTGGTTGATGACATCACCTACCTTCCATGGACAGCAAGGGCAGAGACACCAGTCCTCTCAATTCGTCGTGCCAATTCCACTGTATCCTGCGGAGATTTTAATAATCTAATCTTGCACGTTACTGGTACATCCAAGTTCCTCCTCAATGTTGTCAAAATCTGAGTTCAGAAGAAAGGAACATCACGAACAGGACATGCACTTCCATGCTGAATTAGAAGGAAATTAACTACTCGGGTGAAGGGGCAAGAACGAATGCATACATCATGAATGAGCTCTGGTTTGCTCAACAGTGCAGCACCCATGCCTCCACTAATAGAGAATGACTTGGGGCATCCCATGTTTATGTCCACTGCTGCTACATCTTTACACCTGAGAAGGGACAGACAAAATTTTAGAGAAATCTAAATTTTTAGCCACTCCCAAAAACTAATAGCCAACAATATGTATGTTTTTTGTATATATGTGTATTATATACAAAAAATATACATATTTTATACACTTTTTGGCTAGCGAATGCAATTAGTTTCGGCTGACTGGCCAATTTTGTATTTTGCCCAATATTTTGATCAGATGCAGTAACTTCCTGTTGAAATTGAGCAAATTGCTGATTTGAACTTTCACGCCTAGCTCAGGATTGAAGATCTCTAGAAAAAAAATCAAGCAAGTGTTTTGAAGTTTCTTCATTATCTTAAGAAGTATCCTGAACCTTACAAGAATGCAATTCGTGGAATTTTACGATAGCTATTCAGTATAAAAAAAATTCCTAAAGAATAAAATTCTTAACAATGTGGCTTGTTGCAGTTCAACATTAATAAGTTTAGCTCAGACAAGCTTGTTACTTTAAACAAATATCAGCTATACCCATCATCCAAATAATGTCAGAAACTTCGATTGTAAATACTGCTAACAACATGTTAAACTCAAAAACTAGACATCCAATGCAGAAAAAGGATATGATATCATTGAGAAAATGAAAAGCAAAAGCACTAAGTCCGCTTCAAGGACAGTTCCTCAAGCAAATTAGTAAAAGAAATCCAACAAGATCATTCATAACAGTGATGTACAATATGGAGACCAGGAATATGAAGTCTACCTATAAATAAACAAAATCCAACAAGATCATTTCTAACCTTGATGTATAGAACAGAAATCAGGAACATTTAAATTTTACCTCACCCCTCATCTCTCCCTACCTGGGGCAGGGGATATTTACTTTTCCACCAATAGGATCTATTGTTATCGAGAAAATGTTTCATGGCACAAGAAGACTTCTGCAGGTACCATTTATAGTAAGAGAGAGAATGGTAACTTATTAGGACACCCATGCCGGTGGAAAGCAGTTATTAACTAATGGCATCTCTATTTACTCCTGATGAATGCAATTCATTCTTCTTCTTCTTTTTTTTTCTTTTTTTTTGGGGGGGGGTGGGGGGGTTGATTTCACAAGAGAAACTGCTTGGCTGGTTCATAATCGCAATTCTATGCAATGTTGCATAACCAATGGATATTCTACATAATGCATCACATTACTTTAAGGAAATATCACCAAATGCCAGAAGACGTATATTGAAAATAAAATAAGTGGAAACAAAAGTGTAATTTCATCATAGGCATCCAATCCAATCTGGCTGTCTATAGGACTGTTAATGTGTGTATGACCATGTGAACATTAGATATTGTGTGTGTGTGGGGTTGGGGGGTGGAGCAGAAGGAATTAAAGTACAAAGATTATGATAGGTGAATAAAGAAGAAAAAACTGAATGAAACATACACTATTTCAGCAGCTTTGAGAGCTCTCATGGCATCAGAAGTGCCCATTTGAAATACAACTTGTTTTCTTTCCTCGGGGCACGTTCTGAAAACAACATTATCAGTTCCCTTCTCCAATATGTCAGTTGTCCCTAAGACATCTAAGGAATAAGGGGTAAAAATCATGAGAAACATTTTAGATGCACCGAGTTCAGCAACATTTTTTTTTCTTTTTGCCATCTCAAATTATACAAGGTAATCTGCACTAAATGCGAAGCTTCACCTGTGATATTTTATCTTTTCGTTTCTTTTTCCCCTTAAAAAATAAGTGCCCATGAATCCTATTCATCCATGCTCGTAATACCCAAAAATATGAAGTAAAGTAGCAAGGTATAAAGCATAGTTCTGAGTTAATTATACCGATCTCAAAAAACAGCAATTCATAAAGCCTTTGCAGATAAATGTAACAATAACGACGACAACAACAACAACAACAACAACAAACGGGTCTGGGAAGGCTGGAGTATATGCAGACCTTACCCCTACCTTACGAAGATCCCCGGCTCAAAAAAAAAAAAAAATCAGAAACAACAAGTAGTAACAACAGCAAGCAAATGTGATAAGGTGATAGATTAATCGAAGCGAAGGAAACAACATATAACAAAAGAAATCTGCAAATAAAGAGAAACGAATATACGAGACTAATACTAATGCTAGCAGCATGAAAATGAGACATGCCCGCCTAACCACTAACCTTCTATCCTAATTCTCAATCTCCATATCCCCTACCAATGGTCATGTCCTTCCTCAGTAAGCTGAAGTTGCGCCATGTCATGTCTAATCACCTCTCTCCGATGCTTTTTAGGCCTACATCTATCTATCCTCAGCCCCACCATGGCCCGCCTCTCTCACCTCCTCACCAGGACTTCTATGCACCTCCTTTTCACATGCTCGTACCTCTCAACCTAGCTTCCCGCATCTTGTCCTCCACTCCAACCTCGTCCCAAATATCATCACTCCTAATCTTATTTATCCTAGTATACCCACACATCCATCTCAGCATCCTCATATCTGCTACTTTCACCTTCTGGATATGGGTGTCTTAACATACCAACACTCCTCCCCATACAACATAGTTGGTCTAACCGCCACTCTATAGAACTTACCCTTAAGTCTTTGTGGCAACTTCTTATCGCACAAAACCCCGGAAGCGAGCATCCGTTTCATCTATCTCGCTCCAATTTGATGTGTGACATCTCGTCAATCTCTCCATTACCTTAGATTACATATCCGAGGTACTTGAAACTCTCTTTCTTAGGGATAACTTGTGAACCTAGCCTCACCCTTCGCAAAAATGTCTTTGAATCAATCTTCTCCACTTGGAAAGCTACTGAATCAGTTATCGGATGACATCTATACTATGTCAATGTACAGGGCCTAGATAATAGCTTACAAATCTGTGTTTGGTATTCGAGGGGCAATGAACACTCACACTAAAAACAACCAGTTTTTTTGTTTTGAAGTTCTGATATAACTATCATCAGTAAAGGTTCAATCATCTCTCAAATATTCCACTTAAGCTACGTATCCAGATACAACTTCTCATCATCAAATATCTTCAATTAAAAGGCTCAATTTGGGCAATAGCACTCACACTAAAAACATCCAGTTTCTTGTTTTAAAGTTCTGATATAACTATCATCAGTAAAGGTTCAATCATCTCTCAAATATTCCACTTAAGCTACGTATCCAGGTACAACTTCTCATCATCAAATATCTTCAATTAAACGGCTCAATTTCTTGATAGAGAGAGCCATAACATAATGAAGTTCAGAGTCCTCATCCTTCATTCACTAACATATACTCCCTCCGTTTCAATTTAGATGATGTAGTTTGACTTGACACAAAGTTTAAGAGGAAAAAAAATAGAAGTCTTTTGAAACATGTGATCCCAAAAGCTTAAGGGTAAAAGCTTTGTGGGGTCATGCCATTTGTGTGGCTATAAAAGCTTCTCATTAAGAGTAAAGCGGGTAAACTAAAAAGTTTAAAATTAAATTGTTTCCAAATATAGAAATATGTGATTCTTTTTGGAACAGACTAATAAGGAAAGCGTGTCATTTAAATTGAAACGGACGGAGTAACAACTTGATAATCCACTAAATATAGAAGTATTCCAATTGACATATACAGCACATTCAGAGCAAGGTTATACTCATCAAATAAAGGATCTTGCATAAAATCAAGACCGTCAATGTCCTTGCTTCATTGGTTTTTTTGAAGTTGTTGATTTCATCCTTTCACATAAGTAGTATATCTCTACATACTACATGATACTTAAGATATGTAACAAACTTAAGGTTAAAGGACAATACAGATAGAATGCCGCTAAAAAGGATGAATAAGAAATTACCATTAACTCTCCGCTCACATTTGATGATTTTATGATCAATAATCTCCTCTCCATAGGTTATGTCCGCACCATATTGGGCAGCAAGCAGCCTAAATGGCAATGTACCCTGACCAAAAGTCAATGAATGCATAAGATCCATAGGCATCTACGAACAACATATGATAAAGAACAGACATACTAAGAGCAGTCTTAACTCTTAACTATGCTTCCTAGTGAAGTTAATAGCTCCTGGAATGCCAGAACTGAGTTTCAGAAGAGAAATACAGATCTAGTATGGGAAAATGAATAAGAAAGCAACCACAAAATAAACAAGTAACAGGTACCAAAAATGAAAAAGAAAAAAAAGAAAGAAAGAAGCAAAAGATGCTCTAGTTCATCAATTTCAGTTGAAAATGCTTACCACTCGGACCATTGGAGCCAAGACAAGCTTGTTTCTGTACTCCATCTTTTCTGATAAGGCGGATAAATTAGTACAATCCCTGAGATAATAACAAATGCTGACCAAATTGAGTATCTTGACCAAAAGAGTTGCAGTTTAGGTTATAGCCGATATGCTTCTAATTGTACACAATTCCTCTAACGTCGTAGACTGATCTACTGAGCAGCCTGCTACAGCTCACATGCAGAGTGCCAGGTAAAATGGAAGGTGGCTAAATCATAAAGACGATCAAACTAAACCTGGATGCTCTAATTATTCAAAACAAATATGAGCAACAAAGTATTCCCAAACTATGCTTCAGCAATTGCAAATCAAAGACAGCTAGGCTTCAACAGACACAATGTATATACAGTTTTGGATCTTACAGTATATGGACAGTCAGGAACAGAAATTTTATTCAATTTGAAAAATTATTAGCTGTCAATAAAACCCGGATGCTTTCTAATTATTCGAAATATATACATGAAATAACTCAGTCAACCTCAATCTACGACTACGTTTCATCAATTGCAAATATATAGCCCTCAAAAAATACACTGTAAAGGATAGCCTCGGATCCTACAGTATATGGCCAGTAATAAAGAAAGGAAAATACGGGAAAATAAAAATAATACAGCTGAATCTTTATCTCGAAACAAATTGACCAGAAAGGGATGAGATTAAAGAGCTGGTCAACAGTTTATACTGATTTCTGACCTTGACTTGAAAAGAGAGGAAGAATTTTCCAAGCCGGCGGCAAACCAACCACGGCGGTATATTGGTGTGGTTGCAATTGCCGAGCGGCGGCGGAAGTGTCGCAATGACTAATGCCTTTACGCCTTTCCTACTCACACTCGAGGATTAAAATGTCATTTTGCAGAATTTGGTGGCTAAAAAGAAAGATGAATCAAAAGCTAGGAGTCGTTTGGTAGTATGTATAACAATAGTTATTGATGGTTTGGTTTAGTATATTAAAAATAATATGCATAGTATAATTTTTTTTTTAATTATCTATTTATACAAATACCTTCTATATTTTTTAGCTTTGTATACTCTATTCAATGTGCAAACACGAAGTTGCACACATATAATGAAATAATTAGTCAAAACATATAGGCATAAGGCGGAATACATAAGTAGCCCCTTAAACTTGACAAAAATTTTTACTTGGGCATTTAAACTAAAGATAGTGTCTATTGAACACTTAAAAGTGAAGACAAAATTGGTCAATCGAACATAAATTTTGCAGCTTCAAACAAACAAAAAAGTGTGTCTATCACTCGCTTCTGACGTGGCATGTACGACCAATAAGAATAGAACAGTCAAAAAGCTAAAATTGAAAAAAATAAGAAAAGAAAAGAAAAACGATTTTTTTTCCAAATAGGTTGTAAGAATGCAACTGAGGGAGGCATGTTTCTCTATCGGCGCAAGTTAGCCTAAATGTGCACTAACCATGGGAAAGAGAGCTCGTGTGCCGTCTCAAAAGGCGTTAATGGCAATGTCGGCTTCGTCACAAGCCAAATTTCAAGCAGGAACAAGTGCTACTACTAGTTCGTCGCAGGGTAGAACCAATTCATCAGGAGTTTGCTCATCCAATCAAATAGTAACCAAGGAAACAGTATCGAATAATGCTAATGGAGAGAAATTGAAGCTAAAGCAAGCGGTGAATTTGTGGAATGAAGCAATTCAGAACCCTAGACATGCAGGGAAGGCCGATCCTTCAGACGATGGAAAGAAATCATAGGCGTATGAAGTGGAGGAGGAATTAGGGAAACAGGGGAAGAAGACTTCAATTTGGGATAAATTCGATATAACAAAGCTCTCTAATGCTGGATTCAAGCTGAATATGTCCCACCCAAGGTGCAAGGTGAGTCTCAAGTAGGTGCAATTGATCTAGAAGACATCGCTAGTGAGATTAAATACTGGAAGAATGCAATAGTATGTTATGTACTAGGTGTGCATCCACCTTTTGTTGTAATCCAAGGATATATCCAAAAATGCGGGCTAAACATGGCATAAATAAAATCTCAATGCTAAAAAATGGAGTGATGTTTGTTGGGTTTATGCGTAAGAAGCAAAGAAGGAAGTGTTAAATGTAGGGATTTATCATTTGACAATAAATCATGTATTGTCAAAGCGTGGAGCCCTGGTTTATAGTTCACTAGAGAGGAATTATTCATTGTGCCAATTTGGGTGAAGTTGCCCGGTCTTGATTTCACGTACTTGAGCCCTAAAGGACTTAGTAAAATAGGCAGTTTAGTTGGTCGACCTCTTATGGTGGATCTAAATACTGAATGGAAAGTTGGACTACAATTTTCTAGGATACTGGTGGAGGTGGAATTGGATGCAAAACTGCATGATACTATTATTTTCAAAAATGAAAAAGGGAATCTCATTGAGCAAAGATTTAATTATGACTAGAATCCAACTTTGTGTACCTATTGCCACTTCTATGGGCATGAAGAAGAGGTGCAAAAAGAAGAAGAAGAAGAAGAAGAAGAAGAAGAAGAAGAAGAAGAAGAAGAAGAAGAAGAAGAAGAAGAAGAAGCCAACTGGTAAACAAGGTACATTTACAACAAAAATACAACAACAACAACAAGAACAAGAAGAAGAGCAACAAGAGGTTCCAATACAAGGAAAACAAGTAATGGGGAAGGAGAAGGAAGTAGAGGCCCAAAAACAAGCAGTTGATCACTTTAGTTGGATTACTCCTCTAAGAACCGGCAGGAGTACATCTATGCAGACTCAGCAGCTGGTTCAGTCTAATACTTACCAAGCCTTAGGAAAGACTGGAGATGACAAAATGAATAAAGTCACAGGAGCTAGTGTCACAGCAGTAAATGGAGGAGGGGAAACCATACCTAACATTGGGAATGGTTAACCTGCTTTGTTGGAATGTTAGGGACTTGAATGCCCCAAATAAGCAGAAGGAAGTTAAGATCCTCTGCAATGAAACTAGAGATGGGCTAGTTGGATTGTTAGAAACAAAGATAAAAAAGGAGAAAATAGATAAAATAGCATATAGTATATTTGAAGGTTGGAATTATATTACCAACCTGGAATCACATTATAATGGTCGAATATGGATATCATGGAGGCAGAATTACTATAATGTATTACCTATTAGTATCAATACTCAGGTGATAACTTGTGAGGTGACTTATATTCCACCACAGTTAACTTTCTGGTTATCTATGGTGTATGCTTTCAACACTAGAGAAGAAAGGAGACGGTTATGGGAATGCATTATGAAACTGAATGCAACTTGTGCCATACCATGGTTGGTCCTAGGGGATTTCAACTCAGTTTTATCAGAGGAGGATAGAATAGGAGGCAATAGCATAACATGGGGCAAAAGTGGTGGAGTTTAGGAACTGTATTGACACATGTGGCTTAATTGAACTTCCAAGTCAGGGTCATAGATATACATGGAGTAGAAATCTGATCAAAGTGTATTTTCTAAGATTGACTGGGCATTTATTAATGACGAATGGCTAGAATTAATGCCTGTTGGTCAGGCCAGATTCCTCCCTGAAGGAATAAGCGATCATTGTCCTATTCAACTAATACTAGAAGGTGATAGAGTAACGAAGAAGAAGTCTTTCCTATATTGTAATATATAGGATCAACATCCCTAGTTTGTTGATCCTGTGAAAGCTGGCTGGGAGGTGGAAGTAGATGGATGCAAAATGCTGACAGTAGTTAAAAGACTGAAGTTGCTGAAGAGGAGCCTGGAACAGTTGAATTCGAACTACTTCAAGGATGTAATAAAGAGTTTTTGGCCAATATTGTCTCTTATCTTTGAGGTAGGTCTATTTTGGTCCCTCAAATATAATCCTGAGCATATTTAGTCCCTTAAGTATGCCAAAGCGGAGCACCTTTAGTCTCACTGACACAATATGTTAAAAAACTAACGGTGTTACCCAACCCTGATTCATGAAGCATATCTTCTGCTATGAAGCAAAACGTTTCCTCTCCTTTTATTAGATAACGCAAATTATCACTTTAATTCCTTCCTCATTATTAGATAATGACTTCTAAAATTTTGACCTTGATATTATCTCTTGTATAACCGTTGTAAATAATAGCCGAAAAATATATAAAATTTGTATACACACACACACACACACATTTCTTATGTTAATATACAAATTTTATATACTTTTTCTACTACTAGATGTAAATAGTTTCTTGCACGGTCTAAAAGTGATAATACAACCTGGTTATTCGTTTGCTTCAATAATATGCCTAGAAGTGTTCATGGCAGCTCTATTTTTTTCAAATTTTAACTTTTCTTTTTAACAAAATCAACTGAAATTTGTAAATGTATATATATATACAAAAATAATATACAAATTTTATATATTTTTTCAGCTATTATTTTTGCAACAGCTATACAATGTCATTTTCTCATTGAGAACTAGCACAGAAGGGGATATTTTCAAGGTCAAAATTTTAGAAGACACTATTTAAAAATGAGGAACTAAAGCGATAATTTGAGTTATCCAATAAAAGGAGAGGAAACAGTTTGCTTCAGATCAGAAGATTTGCTTCATGAATCAGAGTTGGGTAAGACCGTTAGTTTTTGAACATATTATGTCAGCGATACTAAAGATGCTCTAATTTAGCACGCTTAAGGGACTAAATCTGCTTAGGGTTATATTTGAGGGGCCAAAATAGACTTATCCTCAAAGATAAGGGACAATACTAGTCAAAAACTCATGTAGTAAATGAGACAGATACGTACAAAGATGATCTAAGGAGAATTCAGGAACAACTGCAAACATATCTACTAAACATAGAGTTACAACACAAAGGAGGTGAAGCATATCAGCTATTCAGAAAGACATCTTACATGGCAGAAATGTACTTTGAGCAGAAGAGCAAAGCAACTTGGATAAAGCTAGGAGATAAAAATACAAAATATTTTCATAGAGTGATTAAATATAGAAGACTGAAACAAACAACTACACAGATAAAGGATGAACATGGCACTTGCCAGACTGATCCGGGCCAAATTGTTCAAGTCTTGTGGACTACTATGAAAATCTTTTGGGTAAATCTGTATCCTCTAGAGTCAAAACCTTCACAAGCTTTGTGAAACAAGGGCATGTGTTGTCAATTGAACATCAACTGGACATTATCAGACCATATATGGGGAAGGAAGTCAAAGAGGTAATGTTTCAAATTGATAAGAATAAAAGTTCAGGGCCTGATGGCTATGTAGTGAATTTTTTAGATTAGTATGGAGCATTTGTGGGGGAAGACATAAATGCAGCTATTCTGGAGTTTTTTGAGAATTGCCAACTTCTTAGGCAACTAAATACTACAATAATAGCACTGATTCCTAAAGTAGAGAAGCCTGAATATGCTAGCCAATATAAACCAATCTCCTGTTGTAATGTTCTATATAAATGCATATCCAAAATGATTTGCAAGAGACTAAAGCACTGCATTAAATATATTGTGGCAGACAACCAAGCAGCATTTGTGAAGGGGAGATCAATGATGCACAATGTGCTAATTTTTCATGACCTCTTGAGGCATTATAATAGAAAGACCTCTACTAGATATGTCACAACCCGTTTCTCCCTCTGTAAGGCGCGTGATGGCATCTAGTCGCTACGACTAGATAAGCCTAACAATTTCAAAATAACATAAATAAAGCAGTAATTAACAACTAAAATTCAATAGATATTATATACTGGTAAAATATTGTACGACATGTACAAGTAAGTTAGCACTCGAATATAAACAGCATCCCAAAACCCGGTAATCACGAGTCACAAGCTCTACGAAGTTTGTCTAACTGTTTTCTATACAGAGTGTCTAAAAGAAATAAAGGAGAAAAACAACATAAGGGATGGAGGGGGACTCCGAGGATCTGCGCACGCTGGCAGATGTACCTTGAAGTCTCCATTAAGCTGCAACAACTGCACTAATGATGAGGCGAGTAAGATGTACCTGGATCTGCACACGAAAAACATGTGCAAGAAAGGACGTGAGTATACCACAATGGTACCCAGTAAGTGCCAAGCCTAACCTTGGTCGAGTAGTGACGCGGTTAGGTGAGGGCCCTACTGAAATATATATATATATATATATAT
>ML353910.1:0-59620 GCA_005239505.1 Nicotiana paniculata | reverse complement strand
CTATCAAATTCATTAGCATTATTAGGAACATTACAATAAAAGCTCTGAGAAGGATAATAAGAACTAGAACTAATAATAAAATTCGTAGATAGTCTTCAATTGGTGATCAAGCAATTGAATAATTAAGCACAAGATTGAATAAACAAACCAATTAAGATAAAACAATAAGAATAATTCAAGCTTCAACTACAACGTTCATGTAACACCCAAGACTCTAGAACTAATAAACTATAAAACTAAAAGAAGAGAAGAGAAGAAAAACTAAGTAGAATCCTCTTTCAACGTGGTGTGTTCCTCCGTCCAAAGTCTCCCCACGAATTCCCCCCTAATGTGATGTTTTTGGGTCTATTTATATGTTTAGGATGAACCCTAAACGTGTCAAAGACTTCTATTCCAACTTGGAAACACTTAAAACCCGTCAAAACTCGATTTCTGGCCATCTGGGGACCCTGGCGTTTCAGCCCAAACGCCTGGATAAGGCCAGGCAGCCCCTGGCGTTTGGGCTCTATNTTTCCAATTCACCTACACATAAAATAAACCCCATTAGGCACATACGACGTGTATTTTATCATTAAAGCACATAAAATGCAAGGTATATAATGCTTAAAATCATGAATTCTAGCCACGCATCATTGAGCCAAGTATTTTCCACGTAAAAATCTCTGTGTTCTTTAATTTTTGTACTTTTTATTCCGTGACAGTAGTAGTTGGAACACGTAGAAGAACCAGGTCCTTCTATACTTAGTGCACGCAAAAATTGGACACCACACAAATCACCCCCCCCCCCCGTGTGGTATTGACGTATAAAACATCAATTGGTATCAGAGCGGGTTATCCTTGAAGAGGATAACACCTTTGGAGAAGATCAAGATGAGTGCACTACCTGGGAATTGGGAAAGACAATCAACTACTAGGCCTCCACTCTTCAATGGGCAATACTACTCCTGGTGGAAGAACAGAATGAGATACCATATGATTGGAGAAGACTATGAGCTATGGGACATTGTTATTGATGGTCCTTTGGCTACCATGAAATAAGAATGCTGAAGTAGTAGATGTGCCAAAGAGGAGAGGTGACTGCACTGCTGAGGATTTGAGAAAGTGGGAGAAGAATACTAAGGGAAATAAATGGCTTGTGTGTGGACTTGGTCTAGACTAGTACAGCAGAATTCAAAGTTGTACTACCTCTAAGGAAATTTGGGACACTTTGCAAGTGGCTCATGAAGGAACAGCTCAAGTGAAGAGGTCCAGAGGTACTCTACTTTATTCTCAATATGAGAATTTCTCTATGAAGGAAGGAGAGACTATCCAAGAGATGTATACAAGGTCACCACAGCGACTAATGAACTAAAATCTCTTCGAAGGACTCTTCTTGAATAAGATAAAGTTGAGAAGATTCTGACAAGGGTCCTACCGGTTTCTTGGGAAAGCAAAATCACTGCAATTCATAAATCTAAGAACATTGCAACACTTAAACTGGATGAGCTGATTGGAAATCTCACTGCCTAGGAACTAAAAAGGAAAACCATGAAGATGGATGTGCCCAAGAAGGAAAGGAGCCTAGCACTCAGAATTACTGAAGTGGATGATCTCAAGGAAGATGAAATGACTATGATCACCAAGGACTTCAGGAAATATCTTATGAGAGGAAAGGGTTCTTAGAGAGGTGGAAATTGCAACAAGACAAGGGTTCCCTAAAAAATGACCAATGAGCGTTGCTATAAGTGTGGGAAGACTGATCATCACATCAAGAACTGCCCTTAATGGGAAATTGAATGGAAGAAGGAAAGATCTGACCGAAGGAACAGGTTCATCCCAAGAAGAACAAAGGATCAAAAAAGGCTATGGTTGCTGCTTGGGGAGAGAGTTCAGATGAGGAATCAGATGATGAAGATGGAGATGAACAAGCACTTATGGCAATTGGAGAATCAGATAAGGAATCTCATGAGGAATATAAGGTAAGTATAATTCATCTTAAAGATAAGATTAAGTTTTTGTCTAAAGAAAAACTCTCTGAATTATTGCTAGATTTCATTGATGAATCTGAGGTTATAAATAAAGAAAAAGAACAATTTTCTAAGGATTGTGTGATTTTAAAAGCAAAGTGTAAGAACCTGGAACTCAGAGTTAGTGAAACTGTGAGTGAGAATACTGCTCTGAAGGACCAGATTCATACATATGAAGCAAATCTCCTAGAGTTAAAATCTAAAAATCTAAAATTGAAACTAGGAACTAGTAAGAAGATAGTTGATTGCACACAACTCACTTTAGAAGAAAATGTAGGTAAACTAAAAGATAAGTTGTATAGGAGGAATGAGCAGGTAAGAGTGCTAAAGGAGGATCTAGGCAAGGTCAAGCATGAACTAGACAGAACTTGTAAATGGAACCGGTCCTCCGATGCTTTGACATGGCTACAGGAGCATCATAGTAGCAATAGAAGAGCACTTGACTTTGGAAATCAGCTGCCTAAGTGCGATCCTAAAAGCAAGTACCTCACTCTTCCTGAGAACAAAATTTGTACTCATTGTGGTAAGACTGGTCACTATAAAAATGAATGTAATGCAAAAGAAAAGATCAGCCAAAGAACAAACATTTTGTTCGAGGGAAGAATTGGTTACCAAGTTGGGATAAAAATAATTTACTTCATCCTTTTGCTTATAGAAAGGGAGCCAAACTAGTTTGGGTTCCTAAGACTAACCCCTGATTTCCTTTTGTAGGTTCAAGTAAAGGGAGGTAGCCAAATATAGTACATGGACAGTGGCTACTCAAAGCATATGACTGGCAACAAGGACCAGTTCCTTTCACTTGAGGACCTCAAAGGAGGAAATATCTCCTTTGGAAATGGAAAGAAAGGTGAAATTTGGGGTTGGTAAGGTAGGTAAGAATGACACTCATTCCATAGAGAATGTCTACTTGATAGACGGTCTGACGTATATCCTAATCAGTGTGTCACAGATGTGTGATAAAGGTAACTTGGTAGAATTCACCTCTACAAAATATTTTGTGATAAAGATTACCACTGACAAGATTGTTTTGCAAGGAAAAAGAGTGAACAATATATAAATTATAGATCTGTCCACACTTTCAGAAAATGAACTAACCTGCTTAAGTGTACTGGACAGTGACCCCCTTCTTTGGCATAAGAGACTTGGACATGCAAGTCTAAGTCAACTCAACAAATTAGTCTCCAAGGACTTGGTGATAGGACTGCCTAACATTAAGTTCAAGGAAGACAAAGTTAGTGAGGCTTGTGCAAAAGGGAAGCAGGTAAGATCCTCTTTTAAAAGCAAGAAAGTAGTAAGTACCGCCAGAACGATGGAACTAGTCCATATAGATTTTTGTGGTCCAATGAGAACATTAAGTAGAGGTGGTAAGAGTTATGTGATAGTGCTTGTTGATGATTACTCTAGATTTACCTGGACATTGTTTTTAATATCTAAAGATGAAGCATTCGACATGTTCACTTCTTTTGTTAGAAAAACTCAGAAACAATTAGGAAATCAACTTGCATCAATTAGGTCTGATCATAGCATTGAATTTGAAAATGCTAAATTTGCTGAATTTTGTGATGAGCATGGCATAGATCATAATTTTTCTGCTCCTAGAACTCCATAACAAAATGGAGTGGTGGAAAGAAAGAATAGGACACTTAAAGATATGGCTAGGACTATGCTTCTTTCTAGTAAATGACCCCATAGCTTCTGGGCAGAAGTTGTTAATACTACATGTTATATCATAAATAGGTGCATGACAAGACCTCTTGTAGAGAAGACTCCCTATGAGTTACTTAAGGGGAGAAAACCAAATATATCCCACCTTAGGGCATTTGGGTGCAAGTGCTTCGTGCACAACAATGGTAAAGACTCCCTAGGTAAGTTTGATCCCAGAGGTGACGAGGGAGTATTCTTGGGATATTTTTCACATAGTAAAGCTTATAAAGTCTATAACAAAAGAATTATGTGTGTTGAAGAAGGTGTACATGTGATTTTTGATGAAACTAACATTCTTTCTGAGAGATAGGAACAAGATGATGAAGCAATTGGGCTAGTTAGAAACTCAAATGAAACCACAATCCAGACTAAAGGAACACTTGAGGAAGGAATGGGTGATAGAATAGGTTCATCCATCCCGGGCAACATGACAGGGGGAATAGAACAAAATAATTCCCAAACTTTGTTAGAACCTGTGCCTGAACCTGTTCCACAACGACAAAGATTGAAGGAACATCAAGGAGTAACCAGTTGGTTGTGAAACCCTACAGATATCAAAGTTCTCATCCCATTGAGAACATCACCACTAATCCAACCTATGGAATCAAAACAAGATCTTCTTTAAAGAATATATGTGCTTTTGATGCTTTCTTATTTCTTATTGAACCTAAAAATTCTGCTGAGGCTTTGCAGGATGCAGACTAGGTAAATGCAATGCAGGATGAACTCAACCAATTTGTAAGGAGTCAAGTTTGGCACTGGTACCAAGACCCTTGGATAGATCAGTAATTGGCACTAAGTGGGTATTCAGAAACAAACTTGATGAAGTTGGAACAGTTACTAGGAACAAGGCAAGATTAGTGGTTCAAGGATATAGTCAGGAGGAAGGCATAGACTATGATGAAAATTTTGCTCCAGTGCCAAGGTTGGAAGCAATAAGACTTCTCATAGCCTTTGCTGCTTACATGGAATTCATTTCACCATATGGATGTCAAGAGTGCCTTCCTAAATGGCTATCTAAAGGAAGAAGTGTTTGTCAAGCAACCTCCAGAGTTCGAGAATAAGGAGAATCTTGATCATGTGTATGATAACTTGGATTTTTGCCTCGTTTTACGTTCCCCTATACATGAGTTTTGGATATAATGGTACCCAAAGTGGCCCCGAAAGCTTATACGTTGTGCTTGTTGCAGGATTGAACCAGAAATGAAGACACTCAGTCTAAAATATGCTCAAAATTGGAGTGAATCTGTCACAAAGATCAAACACAACAAAAATGATCAAGCAAAAGGCCACCGCGGTCACTGTCCTCATTTCGCGGTCCGCGGTGGCATTCCAGTGAGGCTGCAAACACTACAAGTTTCCACCGCGGCTGCGGTCCGCGGTGGCATTCTAGTGAGGGTACAAGAAATGCAAGTTTCCACCGCGGCCGCGGTCCTCATTTCGCAGTCCGTGGTGGCATTCCAATGAGGGTGCAAGAAATGCAAGTTTCCACCGCGGCCGCGGTCCTCATTTCGCGGTCCGCGGTGGCATGATCCATAGAGGGTACAGCAAGGCAAAGTTTCAGTGCGGTCCGCGGTCCTTATTTCGCGGTCAGCGGTCGAACCTTACCAGAAGCTCAGCAGCTCAGCAGCCCAAATATTTTTGCGGTCCGCGGTGGTACCGCTGGGGAATTTTTGTCCGAAAATTTGGCAAACTATAAATAGACTATTTTGTAATTTCTAAAGTAGAGAGCACGTGAATATTTTAGGGTTTTCATCTTTCTAGCTTTGTTCTTGTATTTTTAACATTGAAACTTCAATTTCATTGTTAGAAATTAATTAAATGGGTTCTTCTCCTTCTCTATCATTGTTTTCATCTTTGATTATGAGTAGCTAGACCCATTAGCTAGGGTTGTGGCTCAACCCTAGTGTGGGTATGTAATGGGTTTTTGAAATTAAGGTTGGGAAATTAATGGGTGTTGGCTATTTAGGCTAATTTAGGGTTTCTATTGCCATAATTAGTGGTTGCAAACACTAATTAGCCTTTTCATGACTTGGGTCTCTCTTGAGAAAGAAGACTTGAATCTAGAAATTAGCCTAATAGGAAATTAGGGTATTATCAAAAAATTGGTAGTCCCAATCAATTGGGTTAAACCAGAAATGGTAAAACCCTACTAGAGCCCTAATTAACGGGTTAAACTTCGAGAGAGTAATACCCTACCTAAGCCTCAATTGCTTGATTAGTTGGTACCCAATTGACCTCGAGTGGGGCAATTAGGGTAAAATCACTCAAACTACCGAGAGGTATAGAGTGGGCACCTTCGTGCATTGGTTATAGCTGTATCCCTAACCAATTCCTCGACCATAGAATTGAGACCCGTTGTGTGTCCACCTAGGCAAAGGTCACGACCCTAGTGCCTTTATTAATATCAGAAAACAACAATAAAAATAACTTAGTCATTAATTAGCTTTCAAATAATAGAGTACACTTAGCATAGTTCAATACCAACAAATGTTTAGAAGTACAATTAGAAACACTCGACCCTTTTAGATCACTTAGCACTCACTCCCATGATAGACTCCCTGTGGATTCGATCCCGACCATTCGGGTAAAAGCTACACGATCCTTGCCTTCCTACTTATATAGTAGTATGGGTGAGGCGTGATCACTTTTGGCGCCGTTGCCGGGGAATCTAACAGCGTGACTATCTTTATGACTGGAAGCGTAGTGTGTTTTTGTCTCCTTCTATTTTTAACTTCCTTGTTTTGTTTACTTAGGTACAATGGCTAATCCACTAGGAAATGTGATTCCGGGGGAGGAGGTGTATGACAACCAAGAAGAGGAAATTAATCAACTTCCTCCGCAAAGAAGGGGCCGACAGGCCAATATACAGGATGATATCCCAGACCCTCCCCCACCTCCAGCTCCTAGAGCTGCCCCTCGGGTCCTTCCAAACGATGGGTATGCTAGTGCCATAATCCCGCCAAGGATTCGAGCGGGGAACTTCCAAATCACAAATGTGATGCTCACTCTCCTAGAGCAAAGAGGATACTTCACCAATGCCGCGCACTAGAATGCCTATAAGCATCTCAAAGGCTTTGTTGATACCTGTTGGGGGAGTAAGCAAACTAATGTGTCGGAGGACGCATTACGGTTACGGTTGTTCCCATTCTCACTTCGGGGAAAGGCATTGGATTGGCTTGAGCAGCTCCTAAACCATTCTATATCCACTTGGGACGAGCTCGCGGATAAATTTATTGCAAAGTTCTTTTCCCCAAGCCACATGGAGACCCTTCGAGATGAGATTTTGGAATTCAAACAAGAGTCAAACGAGCCACTACACGAAATATGGGAGCGCTATAGAACCATAGTCAAGGAGTGTCCGAACAATGACATGACCGAGGCTATGATACAACAAACCTTCTACCGAGGAATCAACACGGTAAATCAATGTGTGGTCAACCAATTGGTTGGTGGTAATTTTATGAAGTTGACGTACCCGGAGGCATGTGAAATTCTTGATGAAATGGCCGACAAATCTTCGACTTAGCAAAGTAGATCAAATGTGCCTCAAGGGGAAACCGGTGTGAATAGTCTCCACAAGGAACTCCAAGAACAAGGGCAAGCAATTGCCGAGCTCACAACAACCATGAACCAACTTGCTAAAGTCCAACTTCAACAATTGCAAGGGCCGAAGCAAGTGAATGTTATGGACGGAGTGCATATGCAAGGAAACCAAAGGAGACCCCTGGGGAATGTTAGGCAAAATCATGGTGATCAAGGTGATCAAGGGCCGAGTGGTCATGACCAAGATGAAGATTATGATAACCAAGATGAGGATGTTATATATGCAAACAACTACTAAGGGCAAGGTAATGCTCAAAGCTGGGGGAATCAAAGGCCACGAAACTGGAACAATAACAATGCTAGGAATTGGAGCAATACCAATTATCTACAATGGAACAACAATAATGACCGACAGTGGGGGAACAACAACGAATGGAATTGGAATGGAAAAAATAACAACAACAATTGGGGAGGCGAAGGTAGTCGGGGGTCGGGTATTCAAAAGCCTCCGATGTACCAACAACCAAGCAACCCTCTTCCATATCAATCTCATGGACAAAGTTCTTCAAGCTCAGATATGAGTCAGATAGAAAACATGTTCAAACATATGATGGAGAGAAATGCAGAATCCGATGCCCAGATATCCTCTCACGCTACTTCTATCCGAAATCTTGAAGTACAAATGGGTCAGATTTCACATGCCTTAAACACACACCCGAAGGGTGCACTACCGAGTGATACGGTAGTGAACCCCAAGGGTGGGAACAATAACAACACCGATCATGCCATGGCGGTGACTACTCGGAGTGGAAAAGGTGGTGAAGCAAGTACTTCGGGGCCAAAGAAGGTTGTCGTCGATGATGAAGTTGTACCCCAAGACCAGTTACCAGTTGATGTGGAATAAGTAATGGATAATCCAATTGAAGGTGAGGTAAGAATTGACATTCATGACAATGGGGAAGATTTGGGTAGAAATGTGAACCCGTCTAGGGAGCACATAATTGACATGCCGGAACCGGTGGTCCCCAAGGCACCATTGCCTAGGACACCGCCTCCCTATCCTCAGAGATTGGAAAAATAGAAGCAAGAGACCCAGTTTAAAAAGTTCTTTGATATGATGAAGAGTCTTACCATAAATATCCCATTGGTTGAGGCCTTGGAGCAAATGCCAGGATACGCTAAGTTCATGAAGGAATTGGTGGCTAAAAAGTGGTCCATGGAGTGTGAGACCATTAAGATGACTCACCAAGTGGGTGATATTATTCACTCCATGGAACCAAAACTTGAAGATCCGGGTGCCGTCACTATTCCTTGCACGATTGGGAGTGCAGATTTTGCAAAAGCCCTCTGTGATCTTGGGGCAAGTATAAATTTGATACCGTATTTTGTGTTCAAGACTTTGGGTATCGGACAACCTAGGGTGACCTCTATGTGCTTGCAAATGGCGGATAGATCGATGGAAAGGCCCTTAGGTATTATTGATGATGTCTTAGTGAGAGTGGAAAAGTTCATATTGCCGGCAGACTTTGTTATCCTCGATGTGAGGTTGATTTTGAGGTCCCTATTATCTTGGGGAGGCCTTTCCTTGCCAGCGGGAAGGCCTTGGTCGATGTTGAAGCTGGGGAACTTACATTCAGAGTAGGTGACAAAAAATTGGTCTTCCATGTATGCAAATCTATGAAGCAGCCGAACAGCACTGAAGTTTGCTCTTTCATGGACCTCGTGTCTGAGGTTATTATTGATGATGCCAGTGCTATGATCCATGTGGATGATCCTGTGGAGTTGTCCTTGTTGAATCACGAGGACTCAGTGGTAGATGGTGTTCTTGAGAGCACCCATGCCCTTCAAGGCATGGGGTCTTATTCTTATGCTCCCAGAAAATTGTCCTTGGACTTGGAGAACAGGAAGACCCCACCAACAAAACCATCCATTGAAGAACCTCTGAATCTGGAGTTGAAACCACTTCCTTCCCACCTCAGATATGAATACCTTGTTCCCTATTGTACTTTACCAGTTATTCTTTCCTCTTGCCTAACCCAAATGCAGGTTGACTCAACATTAAAAGTGCTAAGAAGGAGGAAGAAAATCAATCGGTTGAACCTTGGCGGATATTCGGGGTATTAGCCCCACCTTTTGCATGCATAAGATCATATTGGAGGATGGAGACAAACCCTCCATGGAACATCAAAGAATAATCAGTGAAGCTATGCAAGAGGTGGTGAAGAAGGATATTATAAAATGGCTTGATGCGGGTGTCGTCTATCTATTTTCAGATAACGCTTGGACTTCTCCGGTCCAATGCGTTCCGAAAAAGGGTGGAATGACAGTGATAAAAAATGATAAAAATGAGCTCATTACTACAAGGACGGTTACCGGATGGTGGGTGTGCATGGACTACCGCAAGCTCAACATGGTAACCCGCAAAGATCATTTTCCTTTACCATTCCTGGATCAAATGTTGGATAGGCTTACAGGTCGGGCCCTTTATTGTTTCCTCGACAGGTATTCTGGATATAATTAAATTTTGATAGCCCCGGAGGATCAAGAGAAGACTACCTTTACTTGCCCATATGGCACTTTTGCCTTTCCTCGCATGCCATTTGGACTCTGTAATGTCCCGGCTACTTTCTAAATATGTATGATGGCAATCTTCACCGGCATGGTGGAGGACTTTCTGGAAGTATTTATGGACGACTTTAGTGTTGTCGGGGATTCTTTCGACGAATGCTTGAGTCATCTTGATAGAGTTCTTGCTCGGTGTGAAGAAACGAATTTGGTCTTGAACTAGGAAAAATGCCACTTTATGGTGGAGGAAGGAATCGTGTTGGGCCATAAGATTTCAAAGAATGGAATTGAGGTTGATAAGGCAAAGGTCGAGGTTATTTCAAAGTTTCCACCACCTAATTCAGTGAGAGGAGTCCGTAGCTTTCTTGGCCATGTCGGTTTTTACCGGCAGTTTATCAAAGATTTCTCTAAGGTGGTGAATCCATTATGCAAGTTGTTAGAGAAGGATGCTAAATTCATTTTTGATGAGCATCGTATGCAGGCTTTTGTACTCTTAAAACACAAGCTCACTACCACTCCCATTATCACAGTGCCGGATTGGAGTGCCCCATTTGAGCTTGTGTGTGATGCAAGCGATGTTACTGTGGGCGTGCTTGGGCAAAGGGTGAACAAAGTGTTTCATCCAATCTACTATGCCAGCAAGACAATGAATTCTGCTCAAATGAACTACACAGTCATAGAGATGGAGCTTTTAGCTATAGTCTTTGCCATGGAAAAATTTCGTCCTTATTTGATGGGTGCCAAGGTCATAGTTCACACTGACCATGCAGCACTCCGGTACCTCATGACCAAGAAGGATTCAAAGGCAAGACTTATGAGATGGGTGTTGTTATTACAAGAGTTTGATTTAGAGATCGTGGACCGAAAAGGGAGTGAGAATCAAGTAGCCGATCATTTGTCCCGGTTGGAGGAGCAAGGACGTCCTTGTGACGGACTTGAGATCAATGATAGTTTTCCGGATGAACCACTCCTTTCAGTGTCAATGCTAGAGATGCCTTGGTTCGCGGATATTGCTAATTTCCTCATCACCGGAGTTGCCCCTTGTGAGCTCTCTTCTAACCAAAGGCAGAAGCTTCGAAGGGACAGCTTGGATTTCTATTAGGACGAGACTTATCTATTCAAGATTTGCACCGATGGGGTGATCCGGTGATGTGTACCGGAAGAAGAGCAACTAGCTATTCTTGAGTCTTGCCACTCCTCACCGTATGGTGGTCATCATGGAGGGGCCAGAACTGCTTCTAAAGTGCTTAGTTGTGGGTTCTTTTAGCCCACTTTGTATAAGGATGCTAGTGACCTAGTGAAGAGGTATGATGAATGCCAAAGAGCAGGGTGAATTTCCAAGAAGGATGAAATGCCTTTAAATTCGATTCTTGAGGTAGATATCTTTGATGTTTGGGGCATCGACTTCATGGGTCCATTCGTGAGTTCATGTGGGAACATGTACATCTTGGTTGCGGTTGATTATGTGTCAAAGTGGGTGGAGGCCGTGGCCTTACCAAATAATGAAGCGCGGAGTGTGATAGCCTTTCTCAAGAAGAATATCTTTACTAGGTTTGGCACTCCACGAGCCATCATTAGTGACGGGGGGTCACATTTTTGCAACAAAGCCTTCGACTCCTTGCTTTCCAAGTATGGGGTCAATCATAAAGTCACTACCCCATACCACCCTTAGGCTAGTGGCCAAGTTGAAGTATCTAACCGAGAGATAAAGAGCATATTATCAAAAACGGTCAATGCCAATAGGACCGACTGGGCCAAGAAATTAGATGATGCTCTTTGGGCTTACTGGACCGCCTACAAGACACCAATTGGGATGTCCCCATATTATTTGGTTTTCAGAAAAGCATGCCACCTCCCGGTAGAATTGGAGCACAAGGCTATGTGGGCCTTGAAAAATTTGAATTTGGAATGGGATGTAGCTGCAAATCTTCGGGTGGAGCAATTGAATGAGTTGGATGAGTTTAGATTCCATGCGTACTCTAGTTCATCTTTGTATAAGGGCAAAATTAAGTACCTACATGACAAATATGGTCGAGCTAAAGAGTTCAAGGTTGGTGATTTGGTCTTATTGTTCAATTCTCAGTTGAGGCTATTCCCGGGAAAACTCAAGTCAAAGTGGAGTGGCCCTTTTGATGTGGTATTTGTTACTCCATTTGGGGCTCTTGACCTCAAGAACAAAAGTTGTGAAGTCTTAAGAGTAAATGGTAACCGATTAAAGCACTATCTTGGCAAAGTCGATGACAGCCACGTGGTGGCACTTCTTCATCTCAAATGATCCCGGTAACATGTGTCGTACCGCGACGTTAAATCAGGCGCTTCTTGGGAGGCAACCCATGTGTCTTTATTTTCGTTTACTTTGTTTTTCTTGGTAGAATAGGTTTCACTGTTACACTAACTGGTTTTTGGATGTGTAGGATGATTTTGACACAGGAAATTTGGCTAAGTGTGGAAACAGAACCTTACTGGAATTTGCTTCGCGTTCGCGATCTCCTTTTCACGGTCTGCGAAGCCCAATGGTTGTAACAATAGGTCACTGGAATTTTCTTCGTGGTCGCGGTCTCCTTTTTGCGGTCCGCGAAGCCCATTTAACTGAAGGATTCCTTTCTGAACCTAACTCACCGTGGACGCGATGAGCTTTTGCCTGAGCCATGAAAAACTGAATGACCGTGGTCGTTTTTTCGTGGTCCGTGGTAGGTAAGAGGGGTGGACCCCAGCTCTTCTCTATAAATAGGCCACTAGGGTTTCATTTCGTACTTTATGCACTTGCACTATTCAAAGCATCCTTGGACTGTGTCTTACTCCTGCATTCTCTGAACCTCATTTCTCTCATCCAAACTATCATCCAAGAATCTAGTAAGTGTAATTGTGATTAATTAACTTCTTAATTTCTTCATTTTCTTTATTTTCATCTTCTTTTTCATAATTTTTCACTTTTTAGGCTTTGAAAATGTTAGGGTTAGTCCAAATAGGTTCATGTTAGTCCCTTCGAATACAATGACACTGATTAATCATGTAGGGCTTAACTAAATGAACACTTGAGCGTAGAAATGGCAAAATCTGGAAACCCTAGGTAGAGACTGACTTCGCGGTCTGCGGTCCCTTTTTTGCGGACCACGGTGCTTGTGTTTGCAAACCCAAACTGCTTTTTCACGGACCGCGGTCAACTTTTCACGGTCCGCGGTCCCTGTTATTCAGAATTGATACCTCTCTGGATCTTACTTCGCAGCCGGGGTTAGTTTTTTGCGGTCCACGGTGTGAAGGTCCAGAGATTCATGTCCTTCAGAGGGTCACCCACCGCGGTCCGCGGTTGATTTTTCGTTGTCCACGATGGCCTATAAGTAGTGCAATTGTTCTTCAATGTTACTTAAGTGTCTGTACAACAATGCTCTGGGAACTAACCATGTTCACCTATGTTTACTTTGAAGACATGGTGCTATCTTGAGGAGGTGGTCGTAAACAAACTGGTCGAGGAGAATCTCAAAGGGGGAGAGGCCTGGGGGCACCCAGGAAACTGTCCAAAGTTTCAATTCCTCCCCAGTCATCCCCACGGGCTACTCGGGTTAGAGACCCCCTCCTTCACCATCGGGGAGTAAGTATGCTCCGTCAGAGGAGGCCTCATCACAGTCATCTCCATTGGGCCCTGTCTCATCTCCCTCGGCCCCAGAACAGGCAGCTTCCCCAGCTAAATCCACCTCCAGTGCACGCTCATACTCTACTTCCCCTACAGCTTCCTTATCTGGGGAGAATTCAAGTGATAGCAATTGGGATGAACAGGTGGTTGAAGGGGTCAAGCGCACTCGGAATCCGGATGCGTGGAAAGATCATTTTGTTAGTGAGCAGGCCTTTCACAGGTTTAGGGAATTGTGGACTGTGTGGTCGCTCATTCCGGAGTGTACCTTTTTACTTAAAGAGTTGTCTACCTACAACCCCAATCTGAAGCAGCAGTTCAAGGACAGAAAAGGGTGGTCCTACTTCAATGAGCATCTCCTGGATGCAATGATCACATAGTGAAAGAATTCTACACAAATTTGCTATATCTTGCAAAGGACTCAAAGGCATCCCAAGTCCGCAATCTCACAGTGCCTTTTGATGGAAAATCACTCACTGAATATTTGGAGATGGACGATGGAGATGATTTTTTGTACCGGGAGAAGCTGGCAGAAAAGGATGCAGCTAGAAATTGGTTGGCTTTACACTTGGCAAAACCCGGGGACACTCCAGAGTGGATGACTGCTGGGAAGACTATCATCAGGAAGACCCTTAACTTTGAAGCTAAAGGGTGGGAAATGTTTGTATGCAGCAGGATGAATCCGACACATCATGACCAGACCCTCCCCCTCAGTCGGGCTGTGCTGGTGTCATCTATCATGGTTGGGTGTCCCATCAATGTGGGGAATGTGATGTCTGAGGTTATTAGCAGGGTTGTCAGCACAGGTGATACTTCTTACCCCTTTCCTCATTATCTGAAAATGTACTGTGAAGACCAGGAGGTGACCAAGAAGTGCTTTGACACCAAAGTCAAGCCCAAAGTGCCCTTTTCTTGGTAGGATTTGAAGGATGATGACAACCCTAAGAAGAGGTCAAAGGGTAAGTCTGTTCCTTCCACTAGCTAGTCTGAAGAGCCAGTGGTGGTGGTGGAACCTTCCTTTCCCCAGCTAGCCATTCTGGAGGAGGCTCCTAGCCCTTCTTCCACCACCGGCACAGACATTCCCTCCACCAGAGCCTATCCCATGACTACTCATCGGCTGAACCTGACACTGACAAGCCTCAACAATTGGATGCACTCAACTACTACAAAGCCGACTGCAATCTCTACAGTTGTGGCAGCCTCAGCTACTCCTCCCCCACCACAGGTCCCACAGCTCATTGAGGACACTCTGAAAGATATTTTGGAAAACCAGAAGAAAATCCTGGACGCGGTGGGTGCATTGACAAAGCCGGCCAAAGAAACAAATAAGTTGAGGAAGACTCGGGCGTCAAAGGAGGAGATGGCTAAGTTGATAAATGAGGTAGACAAGCTAAAGGGTGATCAGATTCCTCTGGAGATGCTACTAGCAGACCATACAGAGTCACAGCCACAGCAGCAGACAAGGCAGCAGTCAGTAAGGGAGGAGGATCTGGTGAGGCCATTGAAGAAGAGGAAGGTTATGCCCCGTGCTCAGGACATCAGACTTGTACTGGCAGATCCTCCCACAGAGCAGACCCAGGCACAGAGCCAGGAGACCCAGACCACCGGAGCTCCATCACAGGCAGCAGCAGACCCAGCCCCTTCCATCCATAGCCACATCTAGCAGCAGATCCAGCCCCTTCACAGTCCCAGTCTCAGGCAGACCATATCCCCTCACAGACACAGCAGCATGGACCACAGCAGGCCGAGGGCCAATAAGGAGTTTTCTTTACTCTCTCTCCCCCATATTTTTTGCACTATTTTTGTTATATAGAATTGAGGACAATGTTATCTCTTAGTTGGGGGAGTGGCCCTATAGGCATTTGATTTTGGTTCCATTTTGGGTTGTATAATGCAAACAATATTTTATTTCTTTTTTCTTTATGTTATTTTCCATTTTGGTATGTATAAGTTAACTATCCATTGTTAATATTCATCCCCTATGTATATTCATCTAATTCCCCTAATGTACATATTCATTCTATCCCACGCACTTTACTTTACGCACTTTTTCTATTTTATAGCTTCTTATGTTTCTTTCATAGCTTCTTGTTTGGTTTTCACGCGACCAATAAACCTTTGGTTTTCTTAACGCCACGGTTCTTTCCAAAGGTGGAATTTGTGTGAACCAGGTGGCTCTTCCCAAGGATGGACGGTGTGACAACCTTCTTAAGGGTTTGAGTCTATTTTTCCTTTTCTTTTTGTTTTGTCTTTCAATAACGGTGCCTCAAGAAAAGCTTCACTTGGGCCTAAAACAGTTGCCTTTGATCCCATGGTCAAAGACAAACCGTTGTGTTTAGGATGGTGATAGTGATGATCTTGAGACTCTTGTGTTGGCCGATAATCATCGGGTGGTTCTTCGGGACCATTTTTGTTACTCAAAACACAACTAAGGTCATTGTGTGCCCTCGACTCAATTTCTGTATCAATCCTTTAGCTGTGAGTGGTGAGAAATTCCTAATTGAAAGTCCAAGTTCTGTGCCACTAGTCTAGAACTTGCCCTGAGTGTTGTGTAGGCGAAATTCTAGGTGTAATTTGACTTGAGAAGTGACTTTAGGCTTTCCTTGGCTTGAACAAAGAATTGAAAACTTCCATGACCTTCCAAAATACATATTCCCTAGTCAACCCTTTTGAGCCTTAAGCCCTTTTCTTTCAAAAATCAAGTTACAAGCCTTCAACCATTCTTTTACCCTCTCTTGGCACCCGATCTTTCCTTGGCGCTAGGAAAAAAGCATAAGTTTGGGGGAGAGATGAGGGATGTGGTGAAGTGAAAAAGAAGGCACAAAAGAAAGAAAAGAGGAAAGGCAATGAAAAAGTATGAAAAGAAAAGAATGAACAAAAAGAAGAAATAAAGGGAATTGATGAAAAAGTGATGCCAAAAGTTTGGAAAGCAGAAGAAGAAGATGGAATTGATGAAAAAGTGTCTCTCCAACCCTGAAAAAGATAAAAGGACTCAAAGAGTCAAGAAAAATGTGAGAACGGTTAAAAATGAAGTGCTTAAGGAAAGATAAGATTCACTCTGACCAAATATTTCCTACCCTTAACCAAAAGCCTTCATCATGATTCCACAAAAGCCCTATATGATCTCAGGTCGAGTGAAACCTACATTAGTGGTGATTTACACAAAGTGAAAGCCTATGGTACTTTGAGCCAAACTTGGGACTTTTTCCCTGGTGAGAGATGAGCGATTCCCCACATTCCTCATTCTGGGTGTCATTATTCTAAAGGTGAGGTGCTTAGGGAAATTCACGAAATAAGAGTCAGGGATCCACACTGATCGAGGTAGTAGTTAGAATTTCACTGATGAGTTGGAACAACCCTTGAAGCTCTTGTATCACACTTGAAACTATAGTTTTGAAAAGTTCAAACATTGTCAATGATTCATTCGCATTAGGGGCTATGGTTAGTCCCAATTGATGCTAGTTGAGGTCACCATTAATACAGCCGAATTTTCGTGAAATCTATCATAGGGGTGGGGCTTATTTTGTTTACTTGAGGACAAGCAAGAGCTTAAGTTTGGGGGAGTTGATAACTTAGATTTTTGCCTCGTTTTTCATTCCCCTATACATGAGTTTTGGATATAATTGTACCCAAAGTGGCCCCGAAAGCTTATACGTTGTGCTTATTGCAGGATTGAACCAGAAATGAAGACACTCAGTCTAAAATATGCTCAAAACATGAGTGAATCTGGCACAAAGATCAAACACAACAAAAATGATCAAGCAAAAGGCCACCGCGGTCGCGGTCCTCATTTCACGGTCCACGGTGGCATTCCAGTGAGGCTGCAAACACTAGAAGTTTCCACCGCGGCCGCGGTCCTCATTTTGCGGTCCGCGATGGAATTCTAGTGAGAGTGCAAGAAATGCAAGTTTCCACCGCGGTCGCAGTCCTCATTTGGCGGTCCGCGGTGGCATTCCAATGAGGGTGCAAGAAATGCAAGTTTCCACCGCGACCGCGGTCCTCATTTCACGGTCTGCGGTGGCATGATTCAGAGAGGGTACAGCAAGGAAAATTTTCACCACGGTCCGCAGTCCGCGATCGAACCTTACCAGAAGCTCAGCAGCACAGCAGCCCAATTATTTTCGCGGACCGTGGTCGTGTTTTCGCAGTCCGCAGTGGTCTCGCATGGGCATTTTTGTCTGAAAATTTGGCAGGCTATAAATAGACTATTTTGTAATTTCTTTAGAGATCTTGTAATTTCTGAAGTAGAGAGCACGTGAATATTTTAGGGTTTTCATCTTTCTAGATTTGTTCTTGTATTTTTAACATTGAAACTTCAATTTCATTGTTAGAAATCAATTAAATGGGTTCTTCTCCTTCTCTATCATTATTTTCATCTTTGATTATGAGTAGCTAGACCCATTAGCTAGGGTTGTGGCTCAACCCTAGTGTGGGTATGTAATGGGTTTCTGAAATTAAGGTTGGAAAATTAATGGGTGTTGGCTATTTAGGCTAATTTAGGGTTTTTATTGCCATAATTAGTGGTTGCAAAATTTAATTAGCCTTTTCATGACTTGGGTATCTCTTGAGAAAGAATGCTTGAGTCTAGAAATTAGCCTAATAGGAAATTAGGGCATTATCAAGATATTGGTAGTCCCAATCAATTGGGTTAAACCCAGAAATGGTAAAACCCTACTTGAGCCCTAATTAACGGGTTAAACCTCGAGAGAGTAATACCCTACCTAAGCCTCAATTGCTTGATTAGTTGGTACTCAATTGACCTCGAGAGGGGAAATTAGGGTAAAATCACTCAAACTACCGAGAGGTATAGAGTGGGCACCTTCGTGCATTGGTTATAGCTATATCCCTAACAAATTCCTCGACCCTAGAATTGAGACCCGTTGTGTATCCACCTAAGCAAAGGTCACGACCCTAGTGCCTTTATCAATATCAGAAAACAACAACAAAAATGACTTAGTCATTAATTAGCTTTCAAATAATAGAGTACACTTAGCATAGTTCAATACCAACAAATGTTTAGAAGTGCAATTAGAAACACTCGACCCTTTTAGATCAGTTAGACACTCACTCCCATTGTAGACTCCTTGTGGATTCGATCCCGACCATTCGGGTAAAAGCTACATGATCCTTACCTTCCTACTTATATAGTAGTGTGGGTGAGGCGTGATCAGTGTACAAACTTGACAAAGCATTGTATGGACTCAAGCAATCTCCTAGGGCATGGTATGAAAGATTATCAAAATTCTTGCTTGAGCATGACTAAAAGAGAGGCAAAATTGAGAGTACTTTGCTCTTGAAAGAAAAAGATAAAGATCTCGTGGTAGTTCAGATATATGCAGATGACATAATTTATGGAGCAACTACTGATAAGTTAAGTAAACAATTTGCTAAACTAATGGGGAGTGATTTTGAAATGAGCATGATAGGTGAGCTTAATTTCTTTTTAGGCTTACAAATTAAACAAAATTCAAACGGAACCATTATCCATCAGCAAAAGTATGTAAAAGAGTTGCTTAAAAGGTTTAAAATGGAAGATTCCAAAGAAATTGATACTCCTATTGCAACAGCCACAAAATTGGATATAGATGAACCTGGTTCATTTGTTGATCAGAAGTTGTATAGGGAATGATTGGTTCATTACTGTATCTCACGGCTAGCAGACCTGACATTGTTTTCAGTGTAGGACTTTGTGCAAGATTTCAAGCAAATCCAAAGGAATCACACTTGACTACTGTAAAGAGAATCTTGAGATACCTAAAAGGCACCACTGATCTTTGTCTTTGGTATCCAAAAAGTAGTAATTTTAATCTTGTGGGATATGTTGATGCTGAATATGTAGGTTTTCTAGTGGATAGAAAGAGCACCTCAGGTATGGCACACTTTCTTGGCTCATGCCTTGTGTCTTGGGCCACTATAAAGCAGAATTTTGTGGCCTTATCTACTGCTGAGGCTGAGTATGTGGATGCAGCCTCATGTTGTGCTCAACTATTGTGGATTAAACATCAATAAGGATTTTGTCATCGGTGTTGGATGTATCCCTATCTTTTGTGACAACACTAGTGCTATTAGTATGACAAAGAACCCCGTGCATCATAAAAAAAAATAAAGCACATAGATGTTGGACATCACTTTTTAAGGGACAATTATGAGAAGGGATTGATCACTATAGAGTTTTTTGCTACTGATAAACAGATTGCTGACATCTTTACAAAAGCACTGAGTGGAGAGCACATTGAAAGGAAGAGGTTAGAGTTAGGTATGATTAAGATCCCCTAATTGAACCAGTTTAGAATGTACATAAAAAAAGAAAATAAAAAAATATTTTTTTGGTTAGAAAATCTGGAACTTGTGTAAATAGCCAGATTAATTGTTGCTCGGTCTCATACTGTAAGTAGTATACTCCCATGCCATGTTTTAATATGACTCACTGATCTCTAATGAAATTTTTCTATTATTGCAAATTGAGACATGATCGAGAGGATTCTTAGTGAAGAACCTGGTTCATCAGTGCTGGTTCATCTGAAAGCAAGGTTTGTGTTCTACACTCTACACAGTTTGAAATATTAATACCTAATTCATGAGCAGAATTCTACCCAAGTCCAAAATCTTTCAAAGCCTATCCCATAAAGATTTGAACCAGTTCTGTTTCAACTAAAGAATCCTCACCGAATTAAAACACCTAGAATCTAGGGGAGTTGTAATCGTCATTTTGAACTGAATATTGTAGAGTGATTAGACTTCTAATAGACCATAAAAAGATATTGTTGTATATTAATTACACTTCCCCTTTAAATCTCTCATCATCATCTCTGAAAATTCCTCATTATTTCTGAAAACCGTCGAAACGCTTTCTTCTCTCTTTGCCTTCGAATTCAATCCAAGCTTTTTTTGTTCAATCACAAAACCATAACCACAATGTCTAACCCCTAGAAAAATCTTGGTACTCCTCCATCCCCTACTCGTTCCTCTTCCTCTACAACCCTTCAACCTAGTTCTACCCCCAACCTAGAAAAAGGAGAGTCAAATGCTAGCTAGAAAAACAGTGGCCAGCAATGCTTTATCTCGAAATTAAATTCCCAACTTCAAGAAAGCCAAGACCAAGACTCACAAAATTCGAGTGACTCTTTCAAATCAGCGACTGAGGGGGAAGAAACTGGGTCTTCCAATTCTGAACAGGTAACTTCTATCCCAAAACCTTCTTCTGAGGTTATTTTTGAGATTGCTGAAAATGTAGAAACTAAGCGCATCCTAGTTAGGTCTGTGATAGATGTTGAGATTCCTGAGACAAGAAAGAGAGGTGGTAAAAATAAAATTGAAAATTAAAAAAAGAGAGAGGGAGTACGGAGTGAAGAGAAGGGAAAAGGGAAAGAAGTGGATAATACTTCTCCCACCTCTGAATCTGTTAGAATGGCCATTTGTGGAGCTGAGCCAGAGGAGGAGGACGAAGGTAGAAAGAACACAGGGGGAAGTGGATCAGGAGAAGCTGTTGAAGGGCTAGTAAGTCTTGGAAAGAAAGCAGATGAACCTGGTTCATCTGCTGAGGAAACCCTGGTTGATCTGTTGAAAAAGATGGGTGATAGTTACAAGACTAAGAAGAAAACAACTCCTAAAGCTACAATCTCTGGGATAGTAAGAGCCAACAAGAAAAGAAAACTTGCTCATGAATTTTTTCACCTTTTAAGCTAGGTGTTTTCCACGTAAAAATCTATGTGTTCTTTAATTTTTGTACTTTTTATTCCGCAACAGTAGTAGTTAGAACACAGAGAAGAACCAGGTCCTTCTATACTTAGTGCACGCAAAAATTGGACACCACACAAATCCCCGCCCCCCCCCCCTTCCTCTTGTGTGGTATTGACGTATAAAACATCAATAGCTCATCGCAGGATTCAATCTTGCGAGCGTGACGACCCGGGGAGAGATCTTACTGCTCATGAACCTTGAAGGAGTAATGAAAACAACTCTCTTTGAAGTAGTAGATGGTGAAAGGATACAACATCATTTTGGGAAGGCCATGGTTACATGAGATGAAAGGTGTACCTTCGACATATCACCAATTACTGAAGTTTCCAATGCCCGAAGAAATCAAGCAGATATGATGTGGTCAACCGACAGCGAGGGAGATGAATGCAATCTCTGTTTCTGGTGGCAAAGGTAAGGAACGGATGGCATAGCAATTACAAGAACTGACACCTACTCCCATGCTAGAAGGAGTTATCCCGGAAAACAGAGTCATAAGAACAATATCAGGTGCTGAGATATTTCCATGTTCCAGAAGAGACGGACGCAATGAAGTCCACAATGGAGGAAGTAGAGAAACTTGAATTGTTCAAGTAGTTCCTAGAAAGAAAATTCCATTTAGGGACAAGACTGCACCTGAAACTCAGGTCTGGTTTTATTGAATTCCTTAAATCTAATGTTGATTATTTTGCATGGTCACACAAGGATATGACTGGTATGTCGACTAAAATAGTCGTGCGTAAGTTGAGCTTGGGTCCCAACATACCCGCGGTAAGACATAAGAAACGCCCTATTGTCGAGGCCAGGAAAAATTCGTCAAAGAAGAGGTAACCTGCTTGCTTAAAATTGGTTCGGTCAGAGAAGTAAGATATCCAGACTGGCTAGCCAATGTAATGGTAGTTCCTAAGAAGAGCAATAAATTTTTCATGTGCGTAGACTATAAAGACCTCAATAAGGTGTGCCCGAACGACTCGTTCCCACTGCCAAATATCGATCAAATGATTGATGCCACGGCCGAGCACGAGTTTATGAGTTTCCTTGATGCTTATTTAGTGTACAATAAAATTAAGGTGAACCAGGAAGATCAGGAAAAAACTTCGTTTATAACAAATTTCAATACATATTATTACAAAGTAATGCCCTTCGGATTGAAAAATGTTGGAGCCATTTATCAACGGCTCATAAATGAAATGTTTGAAAAAAAAATAGGAAAGACCACAGAAGTATATATAGACAATATGCTCGTTAATTCTTTGAATGCAAGAGATCACCTTAAGCATTTACAAGAAACATTCGACATCCTGAGAAATATAACATGAAGCTTAACCCTAAGAAGTGCGCGTGCGGGGTAAGTTCTGATAAGTTCCAAGGGTTTCTAGTCTCACAAAGGGAAATTGAGGTAAGTTCCGACAAAATCAAGGCCATAGACGATATACCGGATCAACTTTCGAACATAAAAGAAGTCAAAAAAATGTCATCACTTCTTCACACTGCTAAAAAAGAAAAATAATTTCGAATGGACACCAGATTGGCAGCAAGCTTTGAGGGACCTGAAGAAATAGTTATCAAGCCCTCCATTGCTCTCAAACCCAAAAGAAGGTGAAACATCGCTAGTCTACCTCGCGATTTCAGAAGTTGCAGTAAGTGCGATTCTAGTCCGAGTGAATGAAGGTACGCAATTTCCTATTTATTACGTTAGCAAAAATTTAAGGAGAGTAGAAACTCGCTACCCACATTTGGAAAAACTGACCTTATGTCTCGTAGTTGCCGCTCGGAAGCTGACGCCCTATTTCCAATGCCACCCGATAGCTATGGTGACTACTTTCCCTTTGCGAAACATCCTGCATAAACCCGAGCTCTCGGGCAGATTGGCCAAGTGGGCCATCAAAATGAGTGAATTTTACATATAATATAAACCAAGGGATGCAATGAAGTCGCATGTCTTGGCTAAATTTGTTGGCGATTTCAATCCGGGACTATTGCCTCTGGCAACCAAGAAGGCACTAATGGTGTCGGAATCGACGCTCGAGGTTTGGACCTTATTTATGGACGGAGCTTCCAACATAAAAGGGTCCGGACTTGGAATAGTTTTAATCACGCCTTCGGGGGAAACCTTAAGGCAATCCATCAAACGATCTCTTTAACTAATAATGAAGCAGAGTATGAAGCTTTAATTGCAGGGCTCGAATTGGCCCGGGGGCTTGATTCCGATGTTATAAAAATCAAATGTGACTCACAAGTGGTGGTAAATTAGGTCTGCAGGATCTTTGATACCAAAGAAGAATGTTTGCAACAACACGTGGTAAAGGTCCAGGCTATTTTGGCGCAATTTTGGGAGTGGTCAATTACTGACATCCCGAGGGAGGATAACGCAGAAGATAATGCATTAGAAAAATTAGGATCATCAACGGAAATAAAGGGATCAAAATCTGGAACGGTGGAACGACTAAAGAGCTCAGTCCTGGATATGGATGGTTACTCTGAGGTAAATTCAGCTAGTCTGGTCTGGGACAGGAGAAATGAAATAATCAACTATCTCGGGCACGGGAAGTTTCCCAAAGACCCCAAAGCATCACAGGCGTTACGCATTAAAGCTACACGTTATAGCTTCAAGAAAGGTCAACTGTATAGAAAATCTTTCCAATCCCGCTGGCCCGATGCTTAGGAGCATCAGAAGCTAATTATGTCATGAGAGAAATCCACGAAGGGGTATGTGGAAATCACTCAGGCACAGATTCTTTGGTGCTGAAGTTAGTACGGGCAGGATATTATTGGCCCCACATGGAACAAGATGCCAAAGATTTTGGTTCGAAAATATGATAAGTGCCAACATTACGCATCACTAGTACACAACCGGTAGAACCCTTTCTGTCCCCATGGACATTCATAAAATGGGGGATGGACATCGTCGGACCGCTGTCACCGGCTCCCGGGTAGATACGGTTTCTTTTAATTCTGATTGATTCTTTTTCTAGATGGGTGGAAGCAGGTCCTTATCAGAAGATTGGAGAATGCGAAGTGGTCAATTTCCTATGGGAAAATATAATTTGCAGGTTTAGAATACCAAAAGAGATAGCATGCGACAACGGGCCACAGTTTCTCGGTGCAAAAGTGAGAAAGTTCCTCGAAGACTTGAAAATAAAGAGGATCACATATTATCCCTATCATCTAAGCGCAAATGGTCAAGCGGAGTCAATAAACAAAGTAATTAATCAAAACCTCAATAAAAGTTTGAAAGCAGCAGAAGGCAAATGGCCCGAAGAATTTCACGGAGTTTTATGAGCTTATCAAATAACGGCCAAACCGAGTACAGGAGAAACTCTTTTTCCCTCGTGTACGGTGTTGAAGCTCTAATCCTGGTAGAAGTGGGCGAACCCACTTTGAGATACTCTCAGACAAATGAAAAATCGAACAACGAAGCAATGTTAATCAACTTGGAACTGCTTGAGGAACGCAGGGACTTGGCAGATGTAAGAATGGCAGCTCAAAAGCAGAGAATAGAGCGATATTATAATCGAAGAGCCAACTTTCGTTATTTCAAAATAGGATACTTGGTTCTAAGGAAAGTAACCCAAAATACCAGGGAGCTCAACGCGGGGAAGCTAGGTCCAACGTGAGAAGGTCCCAACCAGATTTCAGCTATCACTAGGAAAGGTTCATACGAGTTGGAGAACCATAATGGATAAATATTTCCTAAAAACCGGAACGTGGCACACCTCAAAAGATATTATTGCTGATGAACATTATTCAAGCGGAAAGTATGTGCTACACTCTTTTTTCCTTCGTTCTATTTTTGTACCAATTGGGTTTTTCAAGGCGAACAAACAAGCTTCCCTTCAGGGACGGTTAGATAATCTTTGGTTCGATAGCAAATTCCCACTGGGAAGTTAAGTTTGCTACCGAACAGAGGATACCCGACCTTTCACGAGCACAAACCACTAAAGGATTGTTAGGTATTCTTTCCCTCCATAGCATGGATTCCTATGGGTAAGTAAGGTATGTTGCCCAGTGAAGGATTATCTAGAAATTCATTGGTAGAACCTTTGAAGATACAAGACTTCCACTGTTCCAATTCGCATTCTTCGCATTCGAACACTGGGGGGAATGATATGAGGATATGAAAACAACGACTGCCACGTCAACCGGGAAACGAAAATCCAATAATAGAAAGTATCATCGGGACGGGGGGTGCGCAGCCAGCCCCATAGAAACAAGTTGTACAAGATAGCCATAAGTAATGGCAAGTTTTTTTATACATAACAAAATGCTTATGTATTTTTTAAAATAGAAGGAATAAAATGAAATCCTTTATCTTTTATTTTATTTATTGTCTGAACGATGAGATAACTTTTTCATTTGAAAGTTAAACAAATACATCAAATGTTAGTGCCATAATGAATAGGTGACGTCCTCTTCAAGAGGACCGTAAACATAAGAGGGTCCTCTCCTATAAAAATCCTCATGTTAAAGCGATGGTTCCGGAAGAATATATGCCCGGAATCTGAAATGCCATTGGGGAAAAATACACCCCAAAGCCGCATATGAAAAGGAAGCAAAAAGTGAACTTGTGAAAATACCCATAGAAACCCTCAAGTAAAAGGGATGATGCTCGGAACCAAAATGCTTCGAGGAAAATTCATCCGAGACTACACATAGTAAAGCGCAAACAGAAAAATGTGCGCGGAGTGCTTAAGCAAGTGTAAAGGCTAAAGACTTGCATGGATATTCAAACGAACACTCAAATGATACTTGAGCAAACAATATGTCTATATTTACAAGAACGTTCCAAAACGTTAAAAGTACAAAATGAGAAATAGAAAGGAAGAGCTAAACTGCAGCTCCTCTGGAACAAGGAGGGAGAGAAGTGTTCGCATTCCCGGGAGAAGTAGGTGGTTCCACTGATGGCTCTATGTTTTCCCCAGTTTGATCTTCAACATCGTTGCCTTCCGATCCCTCTTCAATTTCCGAAAACTCAGAACTGGAACCAGAAGAACTAGGAGCATCAGACTGCCGGGAGTCCACTTTTAGCAGCCAACTCAAGCTCTCGGGCCTTAGCAATTTTGGTATCAACGTAAATGATACCAGCTTTGGCCTCTTCCAAGGTTTTTCTCCTTATGCTATACATGGAATAAATTTTTTCAACAACGAGGGAATCCACTCGGTGCTTAAGTTCTTCTTTGAGTTGGGCAACATCAGCAGAAAGGCTATCCCGGGCGGACCTAGCAGATTTGAGGCTGACTTCGAGGTCACGGACAGTCAAACTGAATAGCCTATTATGCTCGATAATTTTCTTGTATTTCTCTTCTAGGTGGACGTGTTTCGCCCCCACAACAACAAGCTCTTCAATTTAGGAGTTCAAGGTTGCCTCTAAGTTAATCACCCTTTCAGTGGAGGCAGCCTCACGATTGGTTGCAGCAAGAATGACGTCCTGGACTTCAGCCCATTTGGCCTTGGCTTCATCAAAGCTAACCCTCAACGGGCCAATTTCTTGGCTAAGGGTTACCATTTCTTGCTCTCTTTTCTGCAAATGAGCTTCCAAAACAACGATCTCAGTAGCCTTGGTTTTCAGTTTTGAGAGGCGGAGAATAATTTTGTCCCGTTCTACCAAAAGTTGATTCCGTTCAAAAGTAAGTTCTTCCTTATCACAAATCAACCTTTGAAGGCCCTCAGAAGCAAGAAAGTTGACCTATAAAATAAGAAGAGGTAAAACTTATAATATATTCATACAAAAGTAAAAGGAGTAACAAAGGAAGAAAGGAACGCACTGCTGCGGCATTGTGCATGGCATTGTTAAACAACACTCTCTTGAGAGTGCCTGAATCTTTTCTCGGTCCTTATCCAAAGCCAAAGTCTTAAGCTATTTAGTAATCTCCACCGTCTTGGATAGAAAATTGCATTCGGTAGAGACCAAAAGAGGAATGTTCCTCCTCCTCTGTGGATCTTCAAAAGGGGCAGCATAATTTTGCCCCAAATTCCCATGAGCTGGGACTGTGGAAGAGGAACTCCTCCTTTATGATCAGGTGCGGCCGATGGAGGTGATATAGCAACTGCTAGTGGAAGGGTGAATGAAGATGGAAGTGATGTAGCAGTTGTTGGTGTTGGTGAAGGTGGAGATGAAGCATATGGAATTGAAGAGTGAGAAGCAACTTCATCAAATGCAGTGGTGACTGTTGGATGTTCGCCAATCAAAGACGGCAAGGACCCAGTACTCAGACCCGCAACACCGGTTACAGCAAATAGGGCCCTAAAATTGGCGTTGGCATTTTCTACCAAATCAGATTCTCCCCAAAGTGCCGAGACATCGTCTTCAGTTGGTGTAACCATCTCAACAAGTCGAGCATCATGTTGAGATGATAAGGATTGTCGCCTTCTATGTAGAGAAGCTCCCTCTTCACTAGCTTCTTCATCATCATCAATCATCATGGTATCTATGACCGCCCCGGAAGGAGGACCAGTCGTCATCGCCAGCAGAGATGACTCGAAGGCATCAGTCTTTTCCCTCTTTGGTTGCTTACCCTCCGGTCGGGGGCTCCATAAAGAAGTGATTGCGCTCGAAACAGGCTTGGAGATACCTGTTCGAGTAAGTGCTTCCTGAGCAACCTCACTACATCAGCAGAATCATCCAAAACATCCTCCTCGGGGACAGCAACAGAGCCGCAGGTAGACCTAATTTTGTGAACAAGTCAGAAGGGTTCAACCAAGTTCTCCATATACAGTAAATGGAAGCAAGGTAAATTTACCATGATTTTTGGCCTTCCACCAATATTTAAGGGCCAGTTCTTTCCATAAACGAGTTTCGAACGTCATAACATCCAAGATCTTCTGAACCCACTGGTCCAAACCTTCCACCATCGGTAGGAACCATCGAGTTGCCGAAACATGCGAAGGGTGAAGAGATGATATGGCCGTAAAAGAATATCTTGTAAAAAGAGATAGTAGACAAAGAGCTTACGAGTACGGTTCCAAGCGACAGAAAGGATGAAGTCGTTGTCGGAATGATATCAGTGTTAGCGACTATAGCCAACCATTCCATCCACCCATGGTCATTTTCATCATCCATGCTAGATAACAAATCATGGTGGCCATGCTTGCAAAGGTTTATCATTCCCCCGTGGAAGATTTTGGGATAATAGGTATTCATCATATGAGCTAAGGTTAGCTCCTATCCAGCTTCCTGGCACAGGCGTTGAAGATAGGCAGCCGTCCTCTACACTAAAGGACTCACATGTGCAAAACATACCTGATAGCGAAGGCAAAACTCCACAATTACGGAATCAAGCTCTCGGATCAAAGAAAGTGCACCCAAAGTAAAGGAGTACGTGAAAAAATATGTAAAACCTTCCTTGCGAAGGTTCACTCGCTTCGATAAATCAGGAGCAATGATATCCAATTCATGGCAGCGACAGTCCTCCTTCACAGCGGAAATACTGGAAGGACGAAAGGAAGAAAGGTACCTACTAATAGCCCATGTGCGAGGGTTAGCAGTAGGAAACTTCTCTTCAAAGTCCTTTGTGGTATTAATTATTCTTGGGATGATGAAACGTACCATTGGAGGAACAGAGTCCTCGGTATTGTTCTTCTTCTTTGCAGAACCAGCACGCTTGGAGGAAGAAGCCATTGAAAAAGAAGAAGGAAAAGGTTTTGTGTAGGAAGAGAATTAGAGAAATGATGGAAAACAAATATGCAAATCAAAAGCTTCAGTAATTATGAAACGCAAAGGAAAAGGATGTTGCGTATAAGTAAAATTTTGGCGACTAAATCCATGGCCATGATTAACTCGATAATCGCCAAAAGCTATGTTGAATCATGGGATGACACGTGTTCGGGCATTAAATGCGGAGAGACGTGCGTCTAATCAACCGTCAGAAACCTTCAGAGGGAGTTATAGTAATTTTCGCCAAAAAGGTATTTCTACCTACTTTCCGGTAACACAAAGTTATGTCACCGGAAAGCAGGAGGACTATCTGTATAGGGTGAAATATGATATGACATGTGATCGTCTAAAGGGAGGACACATGGAACCAGAGACAGGGATGGTCGAAGACCGAAAAGAGCTATTTCGCTTGTCACCGAAAAGGATAACGTTCATAAAGGTGTATTAAATGACCTACGCCCCGTAGCATTTAATAGGGAATATTATGTAGCATTAAGAGCGACAGTCCATTAAAGAAATTTGGCATTTATGTTCATCATTACGTCTTCATCAATTGACCCTTATAATTAGCATTAAAGGAGGACACGATCCTAGGACCCCCTTCCCTAGACATAGCTATAAATAGTAAGCTCACTTATCATTGTAAGGCACGAATTTTATGGCTAAACTTATACTATATTCTATACAAAGCTTTATAGAATCTTGCTTTTCGATCTCATCATTGTTGTACCCGAAAATCGTGTTCACGAAATTATCATCTTTATTGTTTCATCTACTTTCTAAGGCTAAGTATTGTATATTTTTTTTGTCTATTATTATGTTATTTCAGGATCAAATTAGTTTTCTTGTCTGGAAACCACGTATAAATTTAATTGTATCATTTTATGAGTAATCCGTGAAGATTTGAGCTATTTGATGATATTTTTTGTGAGTTAAAATTCGTAAGAGTCGAAACTCAATTTTTGTATACAATATTATACAACATCATAAAAGTGTATGATGTTATACAATATTGTATACTGGGCATATAAACATTGTTTCAAGAAAATAATGAGTTATGCAGTTGTAAACATAGAAACATGACTATGTAAGTGCAATGTAGTATGTTAGGTTGTAGTTTTGTGCAGCTTTCTCGAAAAAGAATAGTGGTCGGTTCTTGAAGGTTTGCCAACAAGATAATTGGGAAGATAAACAGTCTTCCTAGCATAGTTGGCTGGTTAAATAAAACGGAAAAGGGCCAAAGTTGCTCCTAAACTATTCGATTTGCTATAAAATGTCATCTGTCCACCTATGGAGCAAAAAGTACCCGCATCGTTATCTTAGTGGCTCAATTATGCCCTTATTACTAACACACTTATCTAAAGGAAATATAAAAATTTAATAATTATCCATATGTTACCGGTGCCATTGGCCTACATATAAACCCTTGCTAAATTAAAAAGAAATATCGTCGTAACTTGGGTTTTGATTTACCCACCTCGATTTTAAACCATGTTAATCCAAACTCGGTTATGAAAGGCAATGTAACTTCTTCTTCTTCATCTTTTAGATTCTCCAAATGGAAGAATTTGTGCCACCACAACAATAAGAAAAGTAACAAATTAAGCAAGAAAATGTTGAGTTTGGGAATGAAATGAAATGGGTAGGAGAAAAAAATGCATTATGTCCTCCTCTGATTCAATTTCATGGAGATTGGAGAAGAAAGGGGAAGTTGTCAATGGAGCATGTTCTTGTTTTCGAGCGAGTCTGAAGAAACCATATTGGGTGTTTTCTTATAAAAATTGATTACTTCCTCCTCTTATTTTATGTGGCACCCTTTCTTTTTTAGTTTATCTAAAAAACATATTATCTTTCCTTATTTAGAAATAATAAATTGATTATATTTACACAAATATTTATAATTTATTTTAGATTATTAATTTCCAAAATTCTTAATATTTTATTTTTCTTAAATTTTGTGACGAGTCAAATACTACCATACAAAATGGAACAATGGAAGTAAATATATCAATATTGCTCATCCTAACAAAATGAAGAAACTAAGACTATTGGGTTGTCATTTTGTCCCTATCCCCTAACCTCTTCTCACCAAAACGAATTTTCAAACTTGGTAGTTTGGTAATTTATCGCGCTATATATAAAAAATGATAGTCAATTATTTATTTAACCTATTTTGATCGTTTAAGTCCAAAAAGACCACAATTTGATCCCGGGCTCTAGAAACGGTGACCCCATGTGCAAGATGCTTCGATGCATAAAGTCCATGATCATCCTCCACATCCACTCGAGAATAATCAAAGTACCATCACCCTATGAACTAATAATTGGTGGATACAATATTTGCATTATTTTAATTGAATTTTATATTATTAACTTTAGTACCAACAATTATAAACAATCAGACAAAAAAATAATTACATTAATTATTCATATCAATTACATTTTCAAATCTGTTGTCTCATTCATTAAGATCTGGTGGCCTTACCTCTTCTCCTCCAAACGAATTTTGGAACTTGTTATCTCTAAACAAAAACAGAGAGGAACAATCATTCCATATATCTCAGATTCTTCAGTTTTCAATATTAACTAAAAAGGTTAGTCAAATTAACTTTAAAAAGTTGGTTTAACTGAATATTTATGTTTTCAGTCTTCTTATCTCTCCTGATAATGTTTTATATATTTTTTGTACATCAGATCAAGGAAAGGGAAAATTACCATCATATGGAAAGAGGAAATGAAATTGAAGGAGAAATAGAGAAAGGGGAATTAGCAAACAACTTTGAGGTATGTCATTCAATATATATTTATATTTATTAAAACTAATGTTGAGTGTTGACTACAATAATGTTATACAAATGTTTGATAGATCTTCTTATATTATTAGTGAATTTTAATGTAACCTAAATTATGGTTGAAATGTAACCTAGGGCCTAAACTTCTCCTTTTTATATAATTGATTAAGAGTAAATTTGATTGCTTATACTTGGTTTCTTGCTATTCTCGACCGAGTTCAATTTAACAGTGAAGTTAAACAAATAACGTTTGGTCTTTTCGGCAGGTGTCATTTTCTGCTCTTCGCGAGGACATTGTCAATGTTCTGGATTTCATTGAGAGCTTCAAGTATGAAGAAAGTCAAATAGCTCTTAACGAGAATAAAATTGAATCGCTGAAATATGAGCTGACATTTATTTGTACATATGTCCAGCTTTCTTATTCCGATTTAAAGCGGTTTGAAGATGTAATGACTCGCAAAAGACAAACGCTTAAATATCTGTGTCGATCAATTCTGAATAATGGTGACGACGACCAGTTTAAATATGGCATGCATCATGTTCTTCATTGCCTCTTGGATAATATGGATGATTGTATCAGCTCACGTTGTCGTTCTGAATCAAGTGCCACCATGACTGAGGAGCATTTGCACTTCCTCCTCTCGAATCTCTACCATCTATCCAAGTATCATGCTGAACAGGTTTTTCGATCTTTGTCTGAATATGAATTTCTTCAGAATGTATGTGGCAACATAAGAGATTTCCATGGGTTGAAAGTGCATGGTTGCGTTGAGCATGAGATTATTGAATATTTCTTACCTCAGTTTCAACTTATGGCTGAGAGAATAGGACTTTTCCTTTGGGATAGTCGGATTCGTGGAGATTCTCTACTCTTCGAGCTAGCTCATCTAATCTTGAAGATTGTTCCAATTGAACTGCAGGTTATGCACATATGTTATGCAAATTTTAAGGCTTCAGCGTCAAGAGAAGTTGGATGCTTCATTAAGCAGCTCCTAGAAACCCAGCCAGACATTCTTAGGGGATATTTGATTCATCTACAAGAGCACATGGTGAATGTAATTACCGCTAACACTTTAGGGGCTCGAAACATTCATGTCATGATAGAGTTCCTATTAATCGTTCTTACTAATATGCCCAAGGAGTTTATTCATCATGACAAATTGTTTGATCTCTTGGCAAATGTTGGAGAACTTATCAGGGAGGTATCAACTCTTGTTCGCGACTTAGAAGAGAATTCAAGAAATGAAGAGAGTACCAATGGAAAAAACCATGCAACTTTGGACTTGATGGAAAATATTGAACTCATGAAAGGAGATCTCAAACATATTTACTTAAAAGCCCCAGACTCGTCTCAATTCTGCTTCCCGATGAATGATGGATCCCTCTTTATGCATCTTCTACTCAGACACTTGAATGATTTTCTCAATTCCAATGCTTATTCAGTTGCATTGATAAAGGAAGAAATTAAGCTGGTGAAAGAAGATCTAGAATTCATAAGATCTTCTTTGATAAATGTTGAGAAAGAATTGTATAAAGATCTCTGGGAACGTGTTCTAGATTTGGCATATGAGGCAAAAGATGTCATTGATTCAATTATGGTACGAGATAATGGTCTCTTACATCTTATTTTCTCACTTCCGTTGGTCGTAAAAAAAATCAAGCTTACCAAAGAAGAGGTCCCTAATTTACTTGAGAAGATTCCGAAGAACAAGGGCCTCCTTGTTGTGAAGTCTCCCACCAAGTATGTTGAAAGGAAGTCTTTAACAACTGCTCAAATAATCGTAGGTTTTAAAGAGGAGACAGATTTGATTATTAGTAAGCTCACCAGTGGACCGAAAATGCTAGATGTTATTTCGATCACTGGTACGCCTGGTTCGGGTAAAACTACTTTGGCGTACAAAGTGTATAGTGATAAGTCAGTTTCTAGTCATTTCGACATTCGTTCATGGTGTACAGTTGATCAAAAATATGACGAGAAGAAGTTGTTGGATGACATTTATAATCAAGTTACTGGCTCAGCTTCGATAGACAGAGATAATATTGATGTTGCTAATGAGCTACGAAAACATCTGTTTAGAAAGAGGTTCCTTATCGTCTTAGATGACATGTGGGATATAGGAGCATGGGATGAGTTAACAAGACCTTTTCCTGAAGCTAAGAAAGGAAGTAGAATTATTTTGACAACTAGAGATAAGAAAGTGGCTTTGCATGCACAATGCCACAGTGAACCTCTTGATCTTAGATTGTTAAGACCAGAAGTAAGTTGGGAGTTAATAGAGAAAAGGGTCTTTGTAAATGGAAGTTGCCCTGATGAACTAGTGGATGTTGGAAAAGAAATAGTTCAAAATTGTAAAGGGCTTCCTTTGGTGGTTAATCTGATTGCTGGTGTCATTGCTGATAAGGAAAAGAAAGAGACTGTTTGGCTTGAAGTTCGAAATAATTTGCATTCCTTCATTTTCCATAATGAAGTGGATGTGATGAAGGTTATAGCATTAAGTTATGACCTTTTACCAGATCCCCTAAAGCCGTGCTTACTTTACCTTGCAAGTTATCCGAAGGACGAAGCAATTCCTGTCTATAATTTGAAAAGTTACTGGCGCGCCGAAGGTTTTGCGGAACGCACAGAGATGAACAGTATGGAAGAAGTGATGGATGTTTATTTGGAAAATTTAATTTCCAGTAGCTTGGTTATTTCTTTCAGTGAGATAGGTTTATACCCGACTTGCCAAATTCATGATCTTGTGCATAACTTTTGTTTAATAAAAGCAAGAGAGGAAAATTTGTTTGACAGGATAAGTTCAAATGCTCCATCATCATCTTCTTCTTCAGATCTGATGCCACGTAAAATGAAAATTAAATATGATAAGGAGCTCTTTGGGCATAACAATTTTGTGTTGTTCGATTCGAAAAAGAAAAGGCATTCCGGTAAACACCTCTATTCTTTGGTGATATTTGGACAGAAGCTGGACAATAGTCTTTATGATATATGTCACCTAAGACACTTGAGGCTTCTTAGAGTGTTGCACCTGAGAAAAACTTTTATCAAGGTGAATGATTCTTTGCTGAATGAAATATGCACATTGGTCCATTTGAGGTTCTTAAAAATCCGAACAGAAGTTAAATTTCTGCCTTCGTCTTTTTCAAATCTCTGGAATCTTGAAACATTGTGGGTGAATAACGATGGACCACCCTTGGTACTACTACCGACAATTTGGAATATTGTAAAGCTGCGAGTGCTGACCATAGATGATTGTTCTTTCTTTGATTTAGATACAGATGAACCAATATCAATAACAGGGGACTCAAAGTTAGAGAACGTGATATTTTTATGGGGACTCAAACTTTCCTATTCGAAAGACACGGAGGATATTTTCAAAAGGTTTCCCAATCTTCAATGGCTTAATTTTAATCTCAAGGAATCATGGAATTGTTCAACAGAGCGATATTGGTTCCCGAAATTGGACTTCCTAAATGAACTAGAAAAGCTCCATGTAACTTTTATAAGTTCAAATACATTTGATAGTGCGCTCTCTGTAGCGACAAACCGGCTGTGGGATTTTCACTTCCCTTCGAGTGTGAAAATATTGAAATTATCTAAGTTTCTTCTGACATCCGATTCACTATCAACAATAGGAAGACTGTCCAAGCTTGAAGAGCTGTACCTTAGAGACACAATCATCGAGGGGGAAGAATGGAACATGGGAGAGGAAGACACCTTCCAGAATCTCAAATGTTTGACATTGCAGCGAGTGAATCTTGCTAAGTGGGAGGTTAGAGAGGAATCATTTCCCGTGCTTGAGAAATTACAACTGTGGGAGTGTCATACGCTTGAAGAGATTCCGCCTAATTTCAAGGATATTTGTTCATTAAAAAGTATCGAACTGTGGAGGAGCCGTCAACTTAAAGCATCTGCTCTGAAGATTAAGGAAGATGTTGAAAATATGATGGGAGAAGACAGGATTGAGGTCTTTGTTTATAAGCCTTGAGCACTTTTACCCTGGGAAAATATGTGAGTATAGACGAACTTATTACCTCCTTCATTTTATTATATGTGGCAGAGTTTGACCAGTATAATTTTCTTTGCAGAGTGCATGTACATCAGCTTTTGAGGCTAAAGATGCATTTCTCCGTCACAGCGATGTGTTGTATTGTGATGAGTACTCTAGCATGGGTTGAATTGTTTGCTAATCAGTTTTGTAAATCTTTCAAGAAATACGATTACTAACATGTGAAAACTCTTCATATAATCATGAAACTCCAATGCAACAAGATTTATCTTGTTTGTGAGGCATTATTATTAGAATATTCACACTATGGTATTAGGTAATAATCGCCTTATTTATGTCTTTTAATATTGTCGGTGTAAGAAGAGGAACGGAGGTAGTCGTCTTGCTTCTTTTCTTTGGATCTATTTATGTCTCTATTTTGCTTGATTTGTGATCTTTAGTGGCTGTATAAAGCATGTATCAATAGGTGCTTTTACAACATTAGGCCTCATCCTGTGCAGTAAGCATTATTAATGCAGGATATACCATAGAATACTAAGCTTATAACTTTAAGAGCTTTCACGCGCCCAAAGTTGTGTGAAAATCAAACATTTTGCCATATCAGCTCGGGGTGTCCACGAGACATACCTGTGTCAACTTGAAGTGTCTATATAGTACCTGGTAAGTTGGAATGTGAGATAGACATATGGTGCCAACTTTAAGTGTCTCTTTATATATTTTACCTTTCTTCAATATATAGTAGTAATCATTATTGATTCATCAAATTACATTATCAGTTTGAAATCTTGTGATATTCGGTCATCAAATTTGTTATAAGTTATAACATGCCTAAATAATATACGGTCGATTCCTATATTTGTTTGACTGTTCATGCTATATAGTAGGTAAAACGGAAAAGGGACAAAAATACCTTTAAACTATCAGAAATAGATCACTTTTACCCTCAGTTAGTTTTTGTAATCAAAAAAGTCACTGCTGTTAGTTTTTTGGCTCATTCTTACCCCTCATACTAACAGACTTCCAACTTGGACTGAAAATAACTTTAAAAGAATATACTTCTGAGGTGGATGCTTGTTTGGACAAATTTCTCAAATTTTATTTTATTTCGTTGTCTTCTTCTGCAAACCTGATAACGAGAGATACTTTAAACAAGATACCTACCACAACAGTTAGGAAATTACTTCTATCATCTTTCAAAATACTTACATACCTGCAAATTTCTTTAGTATTTTTCATCTTTCATTGCTAAACAGAAATCTACAACAAACCCCTTTATAAATTGTCACGACCCCAAAATCACCCGGTCGTGATGGCGCCTATCATGGAACTAGGCTAGCCGACTAATTTTCAGAATTTTTCGACATTTCATAATAAAGGTGTTTTAAACCATTAATTAATAAAAACTTCATAACATAAGTTTAAATAACAAGTGCGGAAAACAAACAAAAGCCCGACATCGGGGTGTCATAAGTCACGAGCGTCTACCAAGGATTATCCAATAACAACTAAAACTATTATAGTCTGGAAAACACTAATATAGTCTAAGGAAGATAAGAGGGAGAGGAGCAAGGCTGCAATCGCCATGCAGCTACCTTGTCGACTCCGGGTATCCGCGACGGATGGAAAAGAATCAGTGCTCGCTATCACGTCCAGAAATCCTTGGATCTGCACACAAGGTGCATGGAGTAATGTGGGTACGCCAACTCGGTAAGTAATAAATGTAAATAAGGACTGAGCAGTAAAAAACACATAGATCCATGTCATGAAATCACAGTAAATACAGCTTGCCTTCAAAACAGTGTGTAAGTCAAATCATCTAGCTTAAACCAGATTTTTAGTAAAAATCATTTGAATATATTTTTCCAGCAGTTTCAAAAGAGTTTCAATGAAGTTTAGAGTAAAAGTGATGAAAATCATAAATAGCCCCTCGGGCAAAACATGTATCATAAACTTCCCCTTAGGCATAACACCACGCAGAATCAGCCCCTCGGGCAACCTCACAATCACTCGTAATCAGCCCCGCGGGCACAACATGAATCAAGAACAGCCTCTCGGGCAACATCATATCACTCACTCAGGGTACCCGCGCTCACTAGGGGTGTACAGACTCCGGAGGGGCTCCTAGAACCCAAGCGCTATAACAAGTCATCTCGTGGCGTAATCAATCAGGGCCCCAGCCTCTCATATATCATAATTCAGTACAACATACTGCCACGTGCAGCCCGATCCCATGAAATCCTCACAACACAGGCCCTCGGCCTCACTCAGTCAGAAACCTCTCAAGCCATTCGGGCTATCAATAAAACAGGGTGCTCAGCCCAAAATATCATTTTATTCATCAAAACGGAGTAAATAAGACTGAATTATGAAATGAGTAAAACATAGCATGACTGGGTACATATTTCAAATCAAAATAGCGAGGAAATAGTAGTAAAAGCCCCTAAGGGTCCAAACCACTTGGAACGAGGCCCAAATACGGCATCCAGGCCAAAACATAGTAATACTGTATAAAACACAAAATACCATATAGTTTTCAATCAAATGCGCAACTTAATAGTTGCTACGGGACGAACCAAGTCACAGTCCCCAACGGTGCACGCCACATGCTCGTCATCTAGCATGTACACCACTTCAAAATAGTGAAACGATGTGAAATCCGGGGTTTTATACCTTCAGAAAAAGATTTACAATCATTACTAACCTCAAACCATATTTCAAATCAAAACAGCGAGGAAATAGTAGTAAAAGCCCCTAAGGGTCCAAACCACTTGGCACGAGGCCCAAATACGGCATTCAGGCCAAAACATAGTAATACTGTATAAAACACAAAATACCATATAGTTTTCAATCAAATGCGCAACTTAATAGTTGCTACGGGACGAACCGAGTCACAGTACCCAACGGTGCACGCCACATGCTCGTCATCTAGCATGTACGCCACTTCAAAATAGTGAAACGATATGAAATCCGGGGTTTTATACCTTCAGAAAAAGATTTACAATCATTACTAACCTCAAACCATATTTCAAATCAAAACAGCGAGGAAATAGTAGTAAAAGCCCCTAAGGGTCCAAACCACTTGGCACGAGGCCCAAATACGGCATCCAGGCCAAAACATAGTAATACTGTATAAAACACAAAATACCATATAGTTTTCAATCAAATGCGCAACTTAATAGTTGCTACGGGACGAACCAAGTCACAGTCCCCAACGGTGCACGCCACATGCTCGTCATCTAGCATGTACGCCACTTCAAAATAGTGAAACGATGTGAAATCCGGGGTTTTATACCTTCAGAAAAAGATTTACAATCATTACTAACCTCAAACCGGACAAAACTCTAACCCGCGATGCCCTTGCCTCTTGACTCGGCCTCCAATTTCTCTGAATCTAACCAAAATCAGAATCATATCATCAATATATGCTAAAGGAACAAAGCTCACCCGAAAATTATCAAATTACATCAAAATCCCGAAATTGGCCAAACCCGACCCCCGGGCCCACGTCTCGAAATCCGATAAAAATTATAAAACTAGAATCCTTATCCTCTCACAAGTCCATACATACTAAATTCATCAAAAACTAACTTCGTTTGACCCCTCAATCACCTAATTCTTAGTTTCAAGTTTCAACCCCTAATTCCCCAAATTTTCACCCTTAAATCCCACAAATTTCATGCTTAATCAGTTAAAAATTACCACAGAATTAAGTTTTAGGTCCAAAAACATTGCCTCAATGTGATTCCCCTTGAATCCCTCTTCAAAACCCCTCAAAAAGCTCCAAGTCCGAACAAAAATAGTGGAAAATAACCCAATTTCGCGAAGGGGTCCTTATATACTTTTCTGCCCAGCTAAACCGCATCTGCGGTCCATTTTTGGCACATGCTACCACCGCATCTGTGGAAATTATCCGCATCTGCAGAAATTACTTCAAGTCCTAAAACTGCACCTGCGATCGATCCTTCGCACCTATGAACTCGCAAGTGCGACACTCCATGCGCTTCTGCGATAAGACCCCAGGCCTCCAAACTCCACACTTGTGACAAAATTCTGCACCTGCAAAAATCGCACCTCCGGTTCCCAAGACCCAGGCCTCCAAACTCCGCACCTGCGACAAAATTCTGCACCTGCGAAAATCGCACCTCCGGTTCCCAAGCCGCAGGTGCGACCACACCAGAACAGCAGCACCAACTGCACTTCCCAAGTTCTAACTCCCCGATGGCCATCCGAAATCATCCCGAGCCCCTCGGGTCCTCAACCAAATATAATAACACCTCAGATAACATCACCCAACTTAGTCGAACCCTCGGAACACTCAAAACAACATCAAAACACCAAATTAACCCGAAAGTCAAGCCTAAGGATTTCTAAACTTCCGAAATTTGCCAACGATGCCGAAACCAACAAAACCACGTCTGAATGACCTGAAATTTTGCACACACATCACAAACGACAGTACGAACCTATTCGAACTTCCGAAATTCTATTTCGACCCCCATATCTAATTTCCCATTACCGACCGAAAATCGCCAAAAATCTATTTTGTCAATTCAAGTCTAATTCTACCACGGACCTCCGAATAACATTTTGAACCCACCCCTAAGTCCGAAATCACCCAACGAAGTTATCCGAACCATAAAATCCTAAATTTTGAGATCATTTACCTATAAGTCAACTTCCGGTTGTGTTTTCCAACTAATTAACCAACTTAAGAGACTAAGTGTCTCATTTCTCTCCACAATCACTCTGAACCTGAGCCAACCAACCCAACACAATATAAAAGAGCTGAACCACACATAATGAAGTAGAAATAGGGAAAACGGGGGTAAATACTTAGAACGATCGGCCGGGTCGTTACATAAATTTTATTGCAGAATCCTAAAACTAAAGATGAATATCTAAAATGGCTTTTATTCAAATTTTGGATGAAATTAAAAAAAAAAAAAGAAAATGTATAAGAACCCCCCCCCCNAAAAAAAAAAAAAAAAAATTATAAGTTCCCCCCCCCCCCCCCACCCATATCCGGATTTCCAACGACACACTCTACCTTTGCTAGTTTTTAGTACCCCTAAACTATTTTTAAATGAAATAAATACCACCCTACAACTAGACAACCAATCTCTTGGCAAGTGATGAACTACACGCGCTGCCAAGTGTATATTTAGTTTTTTTTTTTATTTTTTCTTCTTTTTCTTATCCTTTTTTCTTATTTCATATTATTCTCATATTTTTTGTTATTTCATTCTCTTTCTTTTTGTTTTGATCACCAGCGGCATAAAATGGTGGTCGTCAGAATTTCAAGGACACTATTTTTTATGGCGAACAAGAATTTTTCGACGACAGATTTTTATCCCGATCTGAGTGTGTTTTGCTTTATATATTCGTATAATTTTTTCTTGAAAGTGTAATCTATGTGTGGGAGGAAGAGCAAAAGAAAGAAAAACGAATATAAGCTGAGAAGACTTTTTCTAGTTAAAATTTCAATACCTCATTTTTTTCCGGCGTGGGAAGGTTTTCCGATGATGAGTTTTTTTTCCTCAAATCAGAGTTTAATTTGCTTTGCTTATGACAGATCTTTTTGAGAGTTCAATTTGTGTGTGAAAAGGATAGAAAGGGGAAAAAGAAAAACAGAATAAATGGAAGAAAAACGGTTAGATAATGTCGTCGGTGAATGAATATCCGCTGGAATTATAGAAGAAACGAAAAAAGAAGTAAAAGAAAAAGGTAAAGGAAAAGGAAAAAAAGAGAAAAAATGGTAAAAAAGCAAAAAGAAAAATCTAAAAATCATTTTTTCTTGCTTCTCACTCTCCCCAGGAGAGTGCAATACACACACTATGTCACGTCAGCTTTAAGAGTGCAAATAATTCTACTTTAAAATAGTTTAGGGGGTAATAAAAAAATCCGCAAAGGTAGAGAGTGTACCTGAAAATCCGGTTATAGATAGAGATACTTACGCATTATCCCCAAAAACAAAGTTATTTTCAATATTCAAACAAGATTCTTCTCAACTATTTAAATAATGAGACAAACTTGATGACTCCATCTCCCACCTCTTTTCTTCTCCCTGCCTTTCACGACGAAGAACAACCATAGCTACCACCACATTTGGCCATCTCCGCTGCAAAATTTGATGGTGAAATTTAACATTTCAGCTATCTATGGAATCTCCACAACCACGAAATAGACTTTAGAAAAGCCAAACACTTTCTGAGCATCCATTAAATACACTCACTAGGACATCAACAAATAGACTCTAATAGACCAGCAACCACTTTCGTTATCATCTTACGCATTCCACTTTTTCATATCAAATTTAAAAGTACTCATCTAAATCAAATTAAACTAGCGACCAAATGTGAGGAAGAAGTAAGAAGGAGAGCAATACTGAGAAAGAAAGAGGACCCTAAACCATTCTGATTTATAACTTAGTGGGGACAAGAGTTATAGTGGCAGAGATTTTATTTTGGATCTATGAGGGATTATTGAAAAAAATTCTGTTAGGGTGAGGGGTAAGAATGAGCCAAAAAACTAATGATAAGGACTTTTTTTATATCAAAAACTGACGGAGGGTAAAAGTGATTTATTGACGATAGTTCAAGGATATTTTTGGTCATTTTTCGTGCATAAAAATATGGAACATCAATTTTAAAAGAGTTTGTTTCGGCCTAAAAAGTTTCTTTTTAAAAAATTACAACCATCTTTATATAGAATAAAAAAATAAAAGAAAATTTCTAAAAACCAAATTAAAGTTTTTCTCTTTTAAACCTGAACTGGACCACCAAGTTGGATTGTAACCCAGCAAATAAACATGCCTGATTTCCCCCATAATAAGGTGAAAATAGCACGGGTTAATCAATTTTTGAACTGATAATTAAAAAATAACCAGCGTTTATAAAGTCATTGAAAAATAGCTACTATTTTGCTGCAACACGGAAAGTTCCAGCATAATATACTAGAGATTGGTGTACCTGTGTATAAACTTCTAGCATATTATGCTGGAACTCCAACACACGGAAAGTTCCATCATAATATGCTGGAGATTAGAGCACCTGTGTATAAACTTCCATCATATTATGTTGGACCAGTATATTATGCTGTAACTCCAGTATATTATGCTGGAATATTTTTTGGATTTTGAATAGTATTTTCGTTCAGATTTATTTTTACATGAAAAATGGCTAAATTTCGATTACTTTTGAAACTGTAGCTATTTTTCGATTACCACTTGTAAATCTGAGCATTTTTTAAATTCACCCTATAATAGGCCCAGTTTTTATTTTTTTTCATATCCTCTTCTCCTGTTTGTTATGGTTTTCGTTCTCCTTTTTGTTTTAATTAACCTAAATAATTCCCTATCCAGCCAATTAAACTAAAAAAATAGCTAGTGATTATAATATATGCATACATATATAATTCATGTATAACGGTATGTAATTAATGTATAATATATACGTATATTCATCGTGTATTCAAGATGAATTCAACCGGCTATTTATATACAGATTTCTGACATTATTTTCCTCGAAAGTTGTCATTGATAGAACAAATGACGGAAATTTTATAACACCAAGTTGAAAACAATAAAAAAAATAGTTGAGTTATTGTATTTTCAATGGAAACCGAAAATACGCATCTTAATTGTGTTTGTATGTCTTAAACATGAGTTGGCAGTAATTTGAAAACTAAGATTTATGTATACGGCCGAAATGGAGCTCGCCTACGACATGGCGGGTCAGGCTCGGAACTTGGCAATAAAGAACTGGAGATCGACTCCAAGTCCCGCGCGGACTAGAACCCGGGGTCAGAACGCCTACCTTTGAGAACATTGAGTCTATGATCCCAGAGTCGATCATAACCCCGAACGAGCTCGAATAAACATTGTTAGCATAACCAACAGAAGCCCGAAATATCCGTGACCGGTCGGATATTACGGAGAAAATCTCGGCACGTATCAATAAGGAACCGACAATCAGCAAATCCAGAGATTTTTTACCTTGTATAGAATTGTACCTAAAGTAGGACTCCTCTACTATATAAAGGGGGTATGATAATTCATTTAGCACATTGTAACATGCATTCCAATGCAATACATTATTGTTATTCTCTTTAAGCTCTTATTCCTCTTTGTCTTGATACAGATCAAAGTACATTTGGCCCGAGGGTGGCTAACCTTCCAAGTCTGAAATTGTCCAATTCGTGTGGTTTGCATTTACTTTATCGTTATTTATTTCAATTGCAATCTAATTTATCATTTTATGTCATGTTAATCCACGTATCCTTAAAACCACTTACAAATTCAATTGTTATCTGATTTTGAGGGTAAATTGTTTTGCGCTCCACCGTGGGGCTAAGGATAATAGTGTTATTTGATACAAATTTCCATAACACACACTAATTTACACTTGTTCTTTGAAGTGTCTCTAATTTCAGGTTAAAACACAAAATATCAAACTCTCAATCAGCATCCCTACATGTTGACAATGAGTCCAGCCATCACGGTGAAAATAACAACGTAGTGTTCGGTGACGAGATACCGCCCGTTGATCCCATCGGAATTCCAGTCGTGGACCTGATTGACGCTAATTCACATGTGGCTATCAAAACAAACTTGCCTACCGACCCCGAGAATAGCGTTTGTGGTGGATCTCGATCAGCGGCTCAAAATACACAAGACATTGGAGGAGTCGGGATCAATTTACGGGTGATCTTCAAAATGTTGCAGGCTCAACATACGGTGATAGCTCATTTACAAACCCAAAGTCATGCACCAAGCAGAGTTGAACCCGATCAACCCCGGGAAGTCACCCGCAGGGATTAACCGGCCGCAGAGAGGTCGAATGAAAATGAATGGGGGACTAACCCCAAGATCATAAAGATGCTCGAGGAACTGACAAAATGGGTAGAATCAAGGGAGAAGAAAATTGAAGCTAATGACAAAGAGGTGGAAACCTATAATTCCAGGATCGACCAAATCCCAGGAGCACCGCCGATATTGAAAGGCCTGGATTTCAAGAAGTTCGTGCAAAACCCTTTTCCCACGAGCGTGGCTCCAAAGCCGATCCCTAAGAAGTTTCGCATGCCCGAGATTCCTAAGTACAACAAAACGACTGACCCAAATGAGCATGTAACCTCCTACACATGTTCCATCAAAGGTAAAATTTTGGAGGATGATGAGATCGAGTATGCCTTGTTGAAGAAGTTCGGAGAGACCCTGTCAAAATGAGTTATGATATGGTATCACAACCTACCTCCTAATTCTTTTGACTCATTTGCTATGCTTGCAGATTCTTTCGTGAAAGCACACGCCGGGGCTATCAAGGTCGAGACCAGGAAGTCGGACCTCTTCAAAGTAAAACAGAGGGATAATGAAATGCTTAGAGAGTTTGTGTCCCGATTCCAAATGGAGAGGATGGACTTACCCCCGGTTGCGGACGATTGGGCTGTTCAATCTTTCACCCAGGGACTCAATATTCGAAGCTCAGTGGCTTCACAGTAGTTGAAACAAAACCTGATATAATATCTGGTTGTTACTTGGGCTGACGTGCATAACTGGTATCAATCGAAATCAGAGTCGAAGATGATCAATTTGGGGCGCCTTAGGGGTCCGTTTATCCCGTCAGAGCCGTCGATAGAGCCAGGAGAGACATTGACTGTGAACCGAGATCAAGTCGGGATCGTTATCAACCGTACAATGGGGATCGAAGAGGTAATGGATCCGAGAGAAATCCCATAAAAAGTAAAAGGAGAAGTGATCGAGGTCAGAGTAACCGGGGACTCATGGACACGAACGGTTTCGACAAGCCTATCGGGCCTAAGGAAGCAACGAGGTTATCGATATATAACTTTAACGTCGATGATGTTGCCATTGTATCAACTATCGGATGCATCAAGGACACCAAATGGCCTCGACCTATACAATTCGATCCAACCCAAAGGGATCCTAACCAGGTGTGTAAATATCACGGCACTCATAGCCACTGAACGGAGGATTGCCAACAATTGAGAGAGGAAGTAGCCCGACTATTCAACAACGGGCATCTTCGAGAATTCCTAAGTGACCAAGCCAAGAATCATTTCGAGAATAGAGATTCTAACAAACACACTGAACAAGAAGAACCTCAACACGTCATTAACATGCTCATCAGTAGGGTCGATGTACCTCAGGGGCCGATGTTGAAGCGCACCAAAGTATCCATCACGAGGGAAAAATGGACTCGATATTACATACCAGAAGAAACCTTGTCTTTCAACGAAGAGGACGCGGAAGGGATCGTGCAGCCCCACAATGGTGCACTGGTAATATTTGTACTCATAAATAAATCTCGAGTTAAGCGTGTGTTAATTGATCCAAGTAGCTCGGCCAACATCATCCGATCGAGGGTCGTGGAGCAGCTCGGTCTACAGGATCAAATTGTGCCTACAGTCAGGGTTCTAAACCGATTTAACATGGCATGTGAAACCACTAAGGGGGAGATAACATTATCGGTGAATACATTCGAGACCATCTAGGAAGCTAAGTTTTATGTGATTGAAGGAGAAAATAGGTACAATGCTTTGTTCGGGAGGCCATGGATCCACAACAGGAGGGCAGTGCCCTCTGATAACGACTTTAGCAAGGAAAGAAACTTTATGATTGTGGCTCGAACAATAGGATTTATTGTAAGGGACAAATGGTCAAATGAACTGTGCATGTATAGACTGCTTGAGCCATTTCACAAAGCTTGTACACATGCGTAACTATTACGCACAAGAATAAAAAGAAGTCTCTACCTTGCGGATAAATATCTTGTCCATTAAAATTTTCTCTTTGTTATTTCCTCTTAAGGAATTTCCTACATTCAATCCCCTAAAGGTATCGATCCCAAGGGCCGCCTTTCTCCGGGTTCAAACGATCGCTCCCAATCGGGGACTGCCTTCAAAAAAAAACTCGGACAGCTCAGGCTAAGGAAGCCCGAGGGCACAAGACCTATTAGGCAACGCCCAAACCTTAAAGGCTACGGCCATCCCCATTCGGGGAATGTTATCTTAGGAAAGCCCGGATAACTCGAGGTGACAAACCCAATGGGCAACACCCGAACTAAAAAGTCTACAGCCATATTAAAATGGCTCGAAGACGTCCAAGACCCGTAACAAAAAATAAGGCCTTCAAAATTTCTTAACCGGTTCTAAAGGCTACCCTTGGCAAACTATAATTTGAAAAATTATAAGTACTTTGGGGAAAAGTTTCCGGTCATACCAAACCCTCACGTTGCCTTAAACAAAATAATGCCGAAGGCAAGGCCTGTTCGAAGCTCCAAACATGACCTAACTATTTCATGCTAAGGCATTTTGATATTTTCAAATATAAATAATAAAGCAAAGTACACAACAAAACTCAAAGATTGTCGAAGGGAAAAACAAGTCTTATATTATATATATATATATATATATATATATATATATATATGTATAGTCTTTATAAAGGCCAAACGACCTTGACAAAAAGTACAAAGTACACAAGTAAAAAAATATAAAAATTGTACAAGGCACTCAAACAGCCTGGTCTTCACCGAAGCCCGCCTCTTCGCTAGGGTCTCCGGAGTCTCCTCCACCCTCGGATCCACTCGAACTCTCGGTATTCCTTGGGATAAGCCAACTTCTTAGCCTCGGCTTTGAGCCCTTTAGCACTCTCAATTTCGGCCGACAAGTCGAAACCTCGAGCATGAATCTCCTCGAGGGCCTCCCTTCGGGATTGCCGCTTCGCATGCTCAACAATATCTTTCGTTCAATCCTGGTCCGCCTCAGCATAGGCTTTATATTGGGCCACCATCTCGTTGGTATCGAATTTAACCACCACGATCATCTACTTGGCCGTTTCGAGCTCCTTGGCAAGATTTTCTCAATCAGAGACGGTCGCACTTAGCTGATACTGAACTCCCTCAACCTTTTTGGCTTTCACCTTGGCCTTTTCCTTTGCCGCTCGAAACTGGGTCTCAGTCGAAGTCATCTGCGCCCGAGAAGTCTCTTTTTCCGAGGCCAGACGATCCATCATGCCTTTCCATTTATCGGTCTCGGCCTTAACAACATCCATCTCAGCTCGAAGTTGGGCGATTCGGTCAATTTTCTCTTGGACCTGCAGATTTTGACCATTAATCACCGAGTCTAGCTCGTTGTCACTAACCTCAAATATTTTTACCTGCTCGACCATGTCAGCATTCTCCTTCCGAGCAACCTCCAACTCAGCTCGGAGGCTTTTAGCCTCCCTTCGAGATGCTCGCTGAAAAGTTTGTAAGTATCCCTCTTCTTAGTGAGCCCTCGGACCTCGGCCTCAAGTTGGTTCAGCTCGTCCTGATATCGGAGAAAGGTCTCGTGATGAAGCACCGAAGCCTGCAGTCACAAAGAAAAATATTATGATTAGCTACAAATTAGTCTAAGTATAAATTGAAGTTGTCAAGAGATATTTGAAGTTACCCGGTTTAGCGATTGTTATGCTTCATTGAACAGGCAAGGTGCGTCCACCTCGTTCACCTTAGCTTGGTCTTCCTCAGTCATTAAACACCGAAGGTAGCTGGCCACCCCTACGGAGGCAGATAGGACCCGGACATCTCCGGAAAGGAGATAACGATCAGCCGCTTCCGGTTGGGATCCACACTCGAAGCTGGGAACTGGTTGACTAATTTCGAGCTTGAAGAAGGACCGCTTGTTACCGATTACTCACTCTTCTTCTGCACCTCCAAATCACCTAACCCGATGACTTCCTCTGTGGCGGTAGAATCCACGCCATCGAAAGAGCCGTTGAAGGGGTAGCCCGCTCTGTGGGCCCCCTTATTGGGGCGTTCTTTCACTGTCTGAGCCTCATTGTACATGGAATCGGTGAACGAATGTGACTTGGTGATGTCTATAACACCAAGTGCTTCCTTCGGGGTGTTTCCCACATCCCGAGAATCTTCAACCACGGCCTCCTCGTCGGCCTCCCTAACTTGAGGCAGATCGGCCTCATCTCTCTCCGGTTCGGAGGCTCCTTTCCCTTCGAGTCGTGACGACACTTGGGCCTCTATATTGAAGTCTTCTTCTTCTTGTTCTTCTTCGGATTTTTCCCTCAACTTATAGAGTGAATCCGAAGATGGTGCTCGAGCGCTCATGCTCTCTTTGGATTTGCGCACCAACCTTTGCCTTGGTTTCTTCTTCTCCGAGCTTGGAGAACTCGGGGCCCTCTTGTTTTTCTTATCACCACCCTTTCTCGGAACAGGCGACTCGGCAGGGAGGTTCTTGCCACCGGATGGAGGCCTCAGTATGACGTCCTTGGATAAACCTGCAAAAAGAAGTAAAACAAGTGAGAACTTAATGAAGCAAAAAGGAACACAAGTGTTATTTACTCATGAAAGGAATCTCACCATGGGAACGGGCCTCCCATAGACCTTTTGAAAGTTCCCGCCATGAGCACTCGGAATAGGGACTTTGTATTACGATGCGCTCGACCCACTCCTTGAGTCGAGGAATTGCATTCGGGACCCGAGCAACAGCTACACCACCACAAAACACCGATAAGAAGGAAGGAAAAATGAGATAAATCAAACTTTGGAAGCGAAATTATACTTACTTGACATAATCCACTTCTCAGGAAATGGCATATGCTCAGCTGGAATCAAGTCTGAGGTCCTCACTCGAACAAAACGACCTAACCAGCCTCGATCTCGATCTTCATCAATGCTCGAGAATGGGGCTTTACTAGCCCGACGCGCGAGCTTGATCAGTCCCCCCCTCCCCGTAGAGTCGGGGACTGTATAAACACATGAGGTGATCGATGGTGAACTGGCATCCTTCGATCTTGCTCAAAAAGAAACGGAGAAGGATCACGATCCTCCAGAATGAAGGATGAATTTGACTTGAGGCATACCTCATATCTCTTGCAGAAGTCGATGATGACCGGATCCAAGGGGCCCAGTGAAAAGGGATAAGTGTAAACACTTAAATATCTCTTGACGTGGGTGGTGATGTCTTCGTCGGTTTCGGGAATCACCACATTCTTGTCGACCCAATTACAATTCGTTTTGACAGTTGAGAGAACATCCTTGGTGATCGAGCGGATATACCTCGAGACCTGCTCGCGCCGGCCTTGTATGGAAGTGGGCTTTTCAACCTTAAAATTAGCATTGATCGGGTACCTCCCGGGGATGAACATTTTCAAGTGAGGTTCCGGTACTAGTTCCTTGACAGCAGTACGCGAAACGGTGTCCTCTGTAGCTGGATGTGAGGTAGAAAGGTTTTCTTTTTGGGGCGGTTTTTGAAGTCTTCGCCATTTCTTTGAAAATGGAGGAAAAATAAAGGAAAATAGGAAGTTAAAGGAGTACACTTGATAGTTTTGATTGAAGGCGAACAAAAGTTCTTATAAAAGATCTCAAAAAAATAGAATATAAGTGCTTGGAAGTATTAAAATATCCTAGGTACGAGGATAGAAGGCTTAGATGTAAAGTACGAATGAACAAAGGAAGGGATATTTGTATTTTTTCAGCAACGGTTCACATCCAGGAGTGGCCGACCGGCAACTGACAAGAATTTAATGCTATTAAGACTTGACTAACGAGACCTTTCGTGTATTCTATCGTTTCTGTCGCATGGTATCGAAGTAAGAATCGGAATCTCATGTCGTTTCTCGTCGTCTACTCTCCGAAAAAATGATGGGACTATCTGTATACAGTCGAAATCGAGCTCGCCTACGACATGGCGGGTCAGGCTCGGAACTTGGCAATAAAGGGATGGAGATCGACTCCAAGTACCACCAGGACGCCTACCTTCGAGAACATTGAGTCTGTGATCCCGGAGTAGACCATAACCCCGAACAAGCTCGAAGAAACATTGTTAGCATAACCAACAAAAGACCAAAATATTCGTTACCGGTCGGATATTACGGCGAAAATCTCGGCACGTATCAATAAGGAACCGACAATCAGCAAATCAAGAGATTTTTTACCTTGTATAGAATTGTACTTAAAGTAGGACTCCTCTACTATATAAAGGGAATTTGATAATTCATTTAGCACATTGTAACATGCATTCCAATGCAATACATTATTGTTATTCTCTTTAAGCTCGTATTCCTCTGTGTCTTGATACCGATCAAAGTGCATTCAGCTCGAGGGTGGCTAACCTTCCAAGGCTGAAATCTTCCAATTCGTGTGGTTTGCATTTAATTTATGATTATTAATTTCAATTGCAATCTAATATATCATTTTGTGCCAAGTTAATCCACGTATCCTTAAAATCACTTACAAATTCAATTGTTATCCGATTTTGAGGGTAAATAATATATATTAATAGCATCATATAATTAGTTAAACTATTATAAAAGTATTAAATATTCTTTAGGCATTGCACAAACGCATTTTTTTTCTTCTTTTAACCTTCCACCACACTTAGAAAGATTAATAGCTTTCTAAATTTGCGTTCGTATGATTTGGACCTCCAACCTATCGTTAGTAATGGAAGTGCAACATTACTTAACAAAAAAGTAAAAATAAAACGTATTCTTACCCAATGTATGTGTCAAATTATTATAATTTACCATCATGAAGCAAACGATAAGGTGAAATTAATATAAATAGTAGTTAAGTAATAAAAGTTAATACAAAATATAAAAATAAAGTATTTTTTGATTTTTTGCCAACACTGGGTGCGGCTCTTCCTCCGACCCTGCGTGAACGCATAATAATTCGTGCATCGGACTCAAGAGAAAGAATTTGTATACTATCAAATCACCTTAAAGATAAATAAGCAGTTTGGTAATCAGAAAATTAAATTAGATAAGTTATGTACTATAACATATTAAAATACTGATAATAAAAAAATTCTTCATATTTCGTGCATATAAGTTATTAAATTATTTTAAAATTAGCATTAAATTTCTATGCAGTAACTATTTTTTTTTGGGTCAACAGACGATCTTATATTGATTTAAAAACCAGGATCAGTACAAGGAACGTAGCGTACATGTTGCAGATTGTTAAAAAAAGAAGAAACAAAAACTGGATCATTTGAGTGATCGCTAGGTTGATCTACAATATTGTCGCCATTTCTTGTGCATGCAAACTGCAAACTGAAGGATAAGGTGCTTGTTGAGGTAGCCATCGTGGCAGTTCTTTGATAAGTGCTGCCCCGTTGGTTGTCCAGAAGTTGTTGAGTCAAAAAGGTGGGTGAGTGGAGTAGGAGTGTTGTATGATCCATGTAGTTGAAGGGGCTCCATATTATGCAAGAGTATCTGCAACGTAGTTCTGCTCCCTGTATGTGTGGATGATAGTTGGATTACCCAGTTGCGGAGTAAGTACCTGCATTCCATAAAAATGGATGAGTAATGTAAATTGTGATTATTTAGCATCGAGATTACCTCTGTGGAATCCATGTTGACTTCTAATGGTGTGAAGTGGTGATGCCATGCTAGTTGCAATCCCTATAATAAGGCGCATAATTCCATATATGTAGAGTTTCATGTGGGTCTTGTGCCCATGAAGCCAATGGCCCATAGCATTTTTGAATACACCGCCTATCTATTTCGTGGTGGACTGCCCTTAGTGGATCCATCGGTATTTAATTTAATGGTACCCATAGGCAGAGAGTGCCACTTGACATACATGGGTGTGCTTGGTGGTTTTTGCGATTGCTTTTGAATGAGGTAGTGATATTCAGCTGCTTGTGAGAGCAATGGCTGAATGTTTGGGGTGGGTAGGTGATTTTTGAAGATGAAGTGATTATGAAGGTTCCAGATATGCCATATAGCGTAGGGAACTAATAAACGTGGTCGCAAGTTTAAGGGCAAACGGTGCTTGGTGGTGAGGAAATTGTGAATTATTTGAGTAGGCTGTGTGGTAATAAGATCCATAGTGTTTAAAGTATTCGTGAGTCCCAATTGAGTCCACAAGTGAGAAGCATTGGGGCATTGGAACAGTAGGTGAGTAATTGTCTCCGCATTTTTGAGACATAGTGTACATATATTTGATTGCGTGATATGGATGTTATATAGGTGGGTGGTTGTAGGGAGCCTTTGGTGGGAAATTAACCACAGGAAATATATTATTTTGGGGGGAGGCTGAGTTTCCAAAGCCAAGCGTATGGATAATGTGTGTTAGTGTCGATTAGTGCATGGTATAGTGACTTTACTAAGAAATGACCACTAAGTGTTAGACCCCAAATGATTTGATCAAAGGAATGTAAGTTAGCCAGTGTGGGGATATGAATTTGGCGTATTAAAGAAAGAATTGGAGCCGGTAGGACAAAAGGCAGTGTTGGAGTGTTGATTATATTATTGGTGGTGTGTTGGTTGACCGTGGAATTTGCTTTATAATTTGGTAGGGGGGCTTCGATAGTATTTCAAAGGATGATATTGGGCCCTATACAAGGCTCGTTCCAGAAGTTAATGTGTTGGCCTGTAGCAATGTGCCAAATCACTCCGCGTTGGCAAAACTTCCAGCCTAATTGAACAACTTTCCATATGAGGGAGGTGTGGTTGGGATGAGTGGGAGAGGAGTATTTAGTTAGCAGAAGGGAGGCCCATAGGGAACTGGGTGATTTAAATAGGCGCCAAGCTAAGTTTCCTAGTAGGGCATTGTTCTTAGAGGTTAAGTTTTGAATGCCCAGATCACCTTGATGCTTAGGTTGTTGTACGAGGGACCATTTAATAAGGTGAATTTTTTTTTTATGTTGAGTAGTGCCTTCCTTTGATACCAGTTCATTTTGGATATAACCTGTTGAGGAATTTTAATGATTTGCATAACATGGTTAGGGAGAGTGTTTAGCGTAGATTCAATAAGAGTAGCTCTCCCTGCCATTGTGAGCATATTAACTTTTCATCCTGCCAATTTTGCTTTAAAATTGTCTAGGATATACCGGAAGTCATTTTTAGTTGGTTTTTGTACAAATAATGGAAAGCCTATGGATTTGCCAAATTGTACTCCTTCTTGCATATTGAAGGAGGTTAGGGCGAAAGAGTTATCACTTTGAGTAACATTTCGAGAGAAATAGATTTTGGACTTAGTGAAGTTAATGTATTGGCCTGAGTGTTGGGTGAATTGAGTAAGAGTATCGATAATGGAATGGACACTTGTAGTTGTTAATTTGGAGGTTAGAGTTATATCATCGACAAACATAAGGTGAGAGATGTGTGGGCCATGTCGTGAAATTTTTATGGCCTTCCATTGTTGGTAGTCAACTAGTTGGTGTATTGTTCGTGAGAGTCGTTCCATGCATAAGATGAAGATGTAGGGAGATAAGGGGTCACCTTGTCGTATAACCCGCGTGGGCAAGAAGAAAGGTGAGGGTTGGCCATTGAGAAGGATAGAGATGGAAGAGGTGCTTATACATGACATAATTAATTTGATGATTTGTTCTGGAAAGTTAAAAAAGTGTAATGTTTCTTTAATGAAACTTCATTCCATTTTATCGAAGGCTTTTTCGAGGTGAAGCTTGAGCAACAAATTTGCATACTTACCTTTCTTCTTACGAAAGGAATTAAGAATTTCTTGGACTATTATGGCATTATCAAAAGCACGTCTTCCCTTTAAAAAAGCCGATTACTCGAGACTGATTATTGCCATTATGATAGGTTTGATTCGAAGAATAATTATTTTTGTAATAATTTATAGATAGTATTACAAAGGCCTACGGGTCGATATTGAGTGATGATGGAAGGGTGTTTAACCTTAAGAACAAGGCATAAATATGTCTTATTAATTTGTGGTGGGATTTGATAAGTAGTGAATATTTCATGACAAAAGGCGATTACTGAAGTTACAATTTGAGGCCAGTAAGTCTGATAGAAAAAGGGGTGCAGGTCGTTCGGTCCTGGAGATTTGAGGGGTTGGAATGAACTTTTAGCTTGGAATATTTCCGTTGAATTAAGGGTGCAGGTCATATTTGTGTGATCCCTGGGAGTTATGGTTTTAAAAGTAGATGTAGAGTGGTATTTGGTAGAATGAGTATGGGTGATGGTGAATAAGCTTTGGTAATAATGATGTATCATATGATTGACTTGAGATTGTTCAAGAATCCAATTACCACCTAAATCTTTAAGAGCGGTTATCCGGTTACGTCTCCTACGTTGGAGAGTGGTAAGATGGTAAAATTTTGTATTTGCGTCACCTTGTTGAAGCCAATTAATACCCGATTTTAATCACCAGAAGTCTTCTTCAAGCCTAAGTAAGTTATTATATTCTTTGATAAGGTCAATCTCCAGATATTGGAGGAAAGTGCTTGTGGGGTAACTAGGAGAGGATTGTATACCGGCTATTCTAGCTAATAAATTTTTCTGTTTTTAAAAATGTTACCAAAAGTGTTTTGGTTCCAATCTTGTACTTCTTCCGAGAAATCATCTATGGCCTGTAACATGCTTTATTAGGAGTCCAATTTTGATTAATAAGAGATGGGAAGGAAGGGTGAGAGGTCCAAATTGTTTCAAAATGGAACACTTTTTTTACAGTGAAATGTGTGTTTTAAATTGAGTAATAAGGGGCAATGAGCTGAGTGTGTTCGAGGTAGATGTTGTACGTTGGCTTCGGAAAATAAATTGAGCCAGTCGTAATTACAAACATATCTATCTAGTTGTTCTAATATTCTATTAGCTAAGCAGAGTTTATTTGTCCATGTATAATGACTGCCTTTAAAACCTAGATCTAGTAATTGGCAATATTTAAGACATTGAAGGAATTGGTCACACCTTAAGTAATTAATTGGGTTGCTTCCGAGTTTTTCAGCTGCACGGGCTACTTCATTAAAATCCCCGCCAATTAACCAAGGCATAGTAATAGTTTCATGCATGTCCATTAGGTTAGTCCGTAAGGAAGAACGTGCATGTAAATCAGTTTTTGCATATATTACTGAAAGTAACCAAGTAGTAGGGTTTGGTGATACCTGGATAATGGAGTGAATCGCCTGAGAGGTGACTGTGATTTGGTCAAGTTGTAGAAGTTCGTCATGCCATAGTATTGTTATACCACCTGAGTGGCCTTCCGCTGGAGCCTGTGCCATATTAGTAAAGCCAAACTCATCCTTCAAGTGAGCATGGCATTGGAGGTGAGTCTCCAACAGTTCCACTAGTGCAGGTTGATGGTAGTTAAGGAGAAAACGAAAATTTCTTTTGAAGTCCTGGGACTGAGCTCCTCGACAATTCCAGAAGATGAATTGCATTTGAGGATGTAGTTGCATCACAAGTCAGTGGTTTATGAGTGCAGAGATTTTTGTTATATCCCAACCATCCAAAAATGGTGCAAAGGATGGTGAGACCTTCGTAGAGGATTTGTTGGCGATGTGTGCCAATGAAGACATGTGTTTTTAATGGTTTTTCCAGCGGAACCTCGATGCATATACGTGAATATCTGCCTCTAGTGGTGGCCGAGGTACATGTATCAATTTTTAGGAGTGTACCAAGTTTGGATCCAACTCGTTGTAAGATATCAAAGTCATAAAACTCACTCAGCATTTTTGGTAATCGTATCCAAATGGCTAAGTAGGTAAGCTGGGCATTTGAGGCTATGAACTTAGGTTCCCACTTACGCACGGAGAGAAAATGGTTAAATATGAACCAAGACCCTTCATGGAGTGCTTTGTTCTTATTCTCTTCCTTTTGGAATTTTATGAGAAAGAAGTCAGATCCTATGTCGATTAGTGGTAGATCCTCAGTAGGTTGCCATAAGGAGCGTAGTTTTGTTCGTAAAGTTTGATGTCCAACTTTTCGACCAAACACTTTGACTATGACGATCGACTTCCATGGGGAGTATAGACGGGATTTGTCAGTTGATGTTAGAGGTATGAAGGTGTCATTGTTGGTGGTCGTGGTGATTTCATCGGAGAGGTCAATATGTGAGTGGATGGTGTGACAAGTACCGGGTAAGTGATGGAATTGGTTTTGTGAAAGGAGGGTGTTCTTGAAGGATTGTTTCACGTCTTGGGTGGGGGAGACTTGTGGATCAATGTGCATGGTGCTCAAATCTGGTGGTTCCGGTGGAGAGTTGGTGGTGGTCATTTTCATGGTGAGTGATATTTGGTGGTAAGAGGTGGGAAAGGCAGACGGAATTTTTTTAGAGAGAAAGGGGGTTATGTCTCTCTAACTCATATCGAAGCCCCCTATGCAGTAATTGTGAAGATGTACTTAGGTATCTTATAAAATAATTACAAGTAAGATTTTATAATGAATATTCTTTACTAATCTCCAACAAATAATAATTTTTATATTTTAATAGGTTTAACTATATTGATAGAGTAAGATAATTCTTACATTACCCCTGCATATATAATACCCCCTCTATCCCAATTTATGATTTTTTTGCTTTTCGAGATTCAAACTTTTTAACTTTGATCATGTATTTTATCATAGAATCTTTAAATATTTTGAAATAAAATGTATATATTTAAAAACTACATAAAAAAGTACTATAAATTAAATTATTTAATAATTCCTAATATTTAAAAGGCATATACAAAAATTATGGTCAAAAAATAATTTGTTTGACTCTCGAAATCTGAACACGACGGGGGGAATAGTAAATATAACTTAAGTAAGACTTTGCTTAGATTAATTGAGTAATGTTAATTGTACAAAGTAGGGGCGTACAAACCAAACCGGAAAATCGCACCAAACCGAAAACTCAAACCAAACCGATTAAAAAATCCTACTAGATTTGGTTTGATATTGAGTAAGAAAATCCGAACCAAACCGACATATAAATATATAATTTTTTATATATAATTTTGGGACTTACTATAGAATTTTATTTAAAGATGTCTAGAAATATTTGAGATCTTCTCATGGGATATAATATTTAATAGAACTATAAAGTGCATTCATTTTTATTTACTTTATATAATAGATTGTATCGCTTTCTTATTATGTGTTATTGAAATGCGTCAATCATCTCTTTATTCTTTCATATTCATATGGTAATATTTATTATATGTTTTTCGAATTGGAAGTGGTATTTCGATAATCTAAAATTACATAGAACATATCATTATCTAGGTATCATATTGATTTTTTATGTTTAATTATTAAATTTAGTTAACCCTGAAAGCGTACATCAACCAAAAAATATTGGTAGACGACTAAGAAAATAAACTATTATGTGTTACTAAAAACAATTCTCCCATAAAATCACTTTAATAGATCATATGTTTATTTTTTTATTTTTTTATTTTTAACACTTATCAAAATTTTATCTATAACTTTAATAATGCAAGATTGAAATAATATTAGAAAACCCGAAAAACCTGAAAAACCCGACAAAATCGAACCAATCCAAACCGACATAATTGGTTTGATTTGGTTTGATTTTGATAAAATCTGAACCAACCCGGCCATATACACCCCTAGTAAAGAGACACTCAATCCTAATGGCCAACTTTAGAAGTCCAAAGATGAGTTTTTTTAACTTTTTGTCCGCGCCAGAAATTATTTACATTCGATAACAAAAAAATATATTAAATTTATATAATTTTTATATATAACATATAATTTTTCTTTTTAATATTATTTTAAAAGTGATATGAACAATAAAAGAAGAAGAACAATATTGTAGAGAAATAGAGAGGAAATTCTTATTGAATTTTGGGATGATTTACAATGGGGTAAGACCCCTCTATTTATAGGAGGAAAAATAACTTAGCCACAAAGTAGAACTCTCTAAAAGATAGACATTCACTCTAAATAGAGTTTTATTTATAACACTCCCCCTTTAATGTCTATTCAACAAATAATGTGCCTCATTAAAACCTTAACTAAAATAAAACCCAATAGGAAAAAAAATTCTAGAAAAGGAAAAAGAGTACACGTGTTTAGAAATGCGCCTTTTGGTTGCCTCGTTAAAAACCTCGCAAGGAAAACCCAGTGGGACAAAACCTTGTAAGGAAAAAAGAGTGCAACGCGCATTAACTCCCCTTGATGAGAGCATCAATTCACATCTTTGAGCCTTCGCATCCCAATCTTGTGTATTTGCTTCTTGAAGCTTGACATCAGTAGAGATTTGGTGAACAAATCAGCCATATTATCACTTGAATGAATATGTTGCACCTTGAAATCACCATTCTTGTATATATATAATGTCTTCATATAATGTCGTGGAATAGCATTTTCAGTGTCTCCATAGAGGGAAAAATTCCCGCTATCACATTATCATGCTTATAGTTATAGCAAGATACATATGTGCACAAATTGCACGTAGGATGTAGTACTTCATGACCAAGAATTGTATATGCTTTAAGCAATATCCTTCAAGAATTGTCATATAAGTCATATAATAGACTTTAATTAGATGCATATCAAGTTTTCATGTCATACTAGACAAATAAGATATCGAAAACTGATTGCACATATCATTGACTTTATATTTTCAAGTGTTTGAACTGCAGGTCCAAACTTAAGATCCTCATGTGATCTTCTATTTGGCCAATATTTTTGTGTCAGTATTCGACAAACTTAAGATCCTCATCTATACTTAGCGCTATGATAGATGTCGTCGACGAACATTTTATATCGGTTCCAATATTTTTATTTTTTTCATAAAGACAGAACATAGAGATCTCTTCATTTATATTTTGCAGGTACCTGAACCTCTCTTGAGATTTTATGAAGTGTTATGTCATGTGATCTTCTAGATCACTTGCCTCCTTTATTATGATCATTTTGATCATTTGCTCATCTTCTTTATCAAGAAGTTTATTTGAAACCGATTTGTCTATATGCTTTGAGCGTGCCATAGACATTGTCCTTCTAGGACTTATTCTAAATATGAGCATTTTCAGTGAGAATATAGTTACTTTCTTTGGGTCAGCAAACGCGTCTGGCATGCTTTGCAATATATTGCATATGAATTATCTTTTTATGAACTTCAAGTTCATATTATTTTATTCGAGGATCTAGATGGACAAATGATAATTCTTTCCACGTAACTTTTTCTCAACTATTTATCATGTCTCCCCCTCATGTTAGAAAAACTTTCTTCCTCAATTTTGGGAATCCATCTTTG
>ML353906.1:2018-38903 GCA_005239505.1 Nicotiana paniculata | reverse complement strand
GTGAATTGGAGATGGAAGCCGAGCTAAATGGATGCATAAACATCGAAAATATGCTCAAGAGGCGAAAAGGAGTGAACCGGGCTATACCCGAGCGTTTGAGCTGTAAATCCTGGTCATGCCAGGATTTAGCCGGGCGTTTGGGATATAAAACCTGGTGAGACCAGGCGTTATCCAGGTGACAGACCCCTAACGCCAGGCCTGACCAGGCGTTATCCAGGCGTTTGGCCTGTAACGCCTGGCCCCTGATCCGGTCAAATCCGAGTTTTGAAGATTTTAAGTGTTTTTCGATTTGAATAGAATTATCCTACACATTTAGGGTTTGTCCTAAACATATAAATAGACCCAAAAATACAACTTGAACGAACTGATTCCATTAGAGTGAAGAAAAGCTTGTGGATTACTACTCAACAAAGCAGAAACATTGATTTTTACATCCTTATTTCATCACTCTGTAATTTATTTATGCAAGTATTTTGGGATTTGATTATTATGAACATGAGTAGCTAATTTCCTTAATCTAGGGTTTTGGTGGAACCCGTTGGGGGATGAACTTGTTGTGATATTAATATAGTTTGGTTGGTTGTTAATCTCTATTTGTTCAACTACATTCTTGTTGTAGTTAATTGAATGGCCATCAATTAGCTGTGCTTATTTATTATGTATCTACTTGAGAGAGAGTGCATGTTTAGGTAGTTGTTTGAACAACACCACTCCCGGAGTATAGACGAAAGTCATAACTGAGGGTTTAGAGGTTGGAATAGACATAACGATACTTCGGGTGCAATCTAGAGTGAACTGTAATGCAATCTAGCTAGCGTAACTTGAGAGAGTGCGTATAGTAAATTATCATAATTACTTAAGAGATATTTATGGTAGATAGAGTGTTCATGATTGATCGAGACAACTAATCTAAACTATAAGAAGTATCCGAGAAGGAAGTTCATCAACGGGGGAAACCATAACCTTAGACATTTATTATAATTGTTTACACCATATTGTTAGTTAATTGTTAGTTTATTAATTTTGTCAGTATAAATAGTAAAACATCACCAATTGAGATTCAAAAGTCTTGAGAGAATTGATTAAGTAAAAATTGCATATTCTGACGGCTTTATTGATACGTAAATTCCCTGTGGGATCGAATATGGGCGTAATACCCCGGATTATATTTGCAGCGCCGGTTTAGTCTTTCTATAAGACATAGTTGAGCGTGATCAAAGATTAACGTTCGCATTCGCGAACAAATAGTCGCAAATGCGATGATAGTATAAATGGGAGAACTTTGAACTTGCGACTGTTTCTTCACATCTGCTGGGTTCGCAATGGCGAACCCCAAGTCGCAAAAGCGACACCTCAAATTGAGGTCGGATTACAAAATAAATTACATAATCGGGCTCGAAGGTGAATGGGTAATCAGGTTTTGGTCTGAATTTTAGGTTTGGACCAAGCGAGCCCGGGAGTTGACTTTTTTAATAATGACTTAAATTCAATTCTTGGCAATTGTGGGTAGTCCTATGGCTTAATTTGAATCGTTTGGTTGGTAATTTGCTAGATATTGTTGGTTCGGAAGCTTGTTTGAAAAGCAAAGCTGTGATTGAGCATTGGGTGATCTTTGGAATGAGGTAAGTGTTGAGTCTAACCTTGACTTGAGGGATTAGGAACCCTCGGATTATATGCTATGTTAATTTCATGTGAGCGGCATATATGCGTTCTTGTTTTCCCTGGTTTTCTGTTGTTCTTTAATTATCTCCTTCCCTGCCTTAAATGTTATATGCCCTAAATGCTTTCCATGCTTACTTGCTACCCATTAACCAATTCTTCTCCTGTTAATGATGTTAGATCATTTCATAGTTTCATGATTCCCTGCTATTTGCTTAAATTGACTTACTTGCACCTTCTAATTGTCAACTACTGGATTAGTCTCGCTGTGTAGTATTACTTGTGTAGATTCCTATGTTGTACAAGGTTTCCTTTTTGGTTCAGTTTTGTATTTATTGATCATAAAGGTTTTTGTGGTTTGAATTGTTAATTTGACTGTGCACATTGAGTATTTGGTACTGATATGGTGGGATCAGGTTGCACGCCGCAACAGGTGAAATAAGGGTGGATTGATGGTTGAATAAGGGTGAATTTATACTGTACGGTGGGATCGGGTTGCACGCCGCAACATGTGGAATAAGGGTAGACTGTTACAGTGAGATAAGGGTGAATTATGACACTGATATTGTTATATGGTGGGATTGAGTTGCACGCCGTAATATATTTATTATTTATTATTGTTAATGTTGTTACAGTGAAATAAGGAAGGATTATGTGATGTACGGTGGGATAGGGTTGTGCACCACAACAATTTATGTGTTTCTATTTCCTTGAGTTGTGTTGGTTTTATGGTATTTTCATCTGAACTCTAAGGATTGGTAATTCTGAATGTCACTGGCTTATTTCATGAGGTTGTAGATATTATTTTTAATTGATTGCCTTATTTCGTTATGTATTTCTTTTTCTGTCTTTATTATACATTGCGTACAGGTTGTAGTGTGAGTGACCTGCCTTAGCCTCGTCACTACTTCGTCGAGGTTAGGCTCGGTACTTACAGAGTACATGGGGTCGGTTGTATTTATACTACACTCTGCATTTCTTGTGCAGATTTTGATATTGGTCCCAACTGACCGTGAGACGTAGCAGCTTGGATTTGCTCATTAGAGACTCGAGGTAGATCTGCTGGCGTCTGAAAACCTTGAAGTCCCCTTCTATTTTCCCCTATTTTACTGTTTCTTTTTGTTCAAAACAATTGTATTTCTTTCAGACTCTGTTTGTAGAAAATCCTAGAAGCTCGTGAGTTGTGACTCCAGATCCGGTTTGTAGTAAATATTATGGGCATTTATATTATTCCAGACTCGATTTTATTTCATCTTGGCTCAATTGACTTTATTTATTGAAATTGAATAATAATTGGCTTAACGATTCTCTATCGTTGAATTTCTTAGCAAGTGAAATGTTAGGCGTCATCACGGTTCCGTACGTGAGAATTTCGGATCGTGTCCGTTTAATGGTACACTTATATTGAAGTGGAAGTGTTCAACAGATGCTGAACATGTTAAAATGGAAAATGGAGCCAACTTTAAGACGCTGCTGCCTAAGCATTTGGTCTTTTCTTTCTTTTAAATTTCGGCCAAAATATATCCAAACACCACCGGTTTCAGCGGTTGTAATCATTGTTATTAATAGTGTTGATTGAGACTGTATTAATAACAAATCTTGAATTTGTTGTTGAATAATGTGGCATGATGGGAAGTGACAATGTGGAACAGTTAATCAAATCTCATGTGATTAATTTGCTTTTTTTTTTTTGGAGATCACAGATCACAATTCCTCGTAGTATTTGGTACTTTTCAGCTATTTATTTGCTGATTGTTGCTAAGTATGTCCATAGCAGCTGCTGCTCGATCCTTAAATTGTGATTGTTTAACCCCTGGAGACTTTCTTTTGATAGGTGATCGATTGACGATAAAACCAGCCTCCATCTTTTGCTTGATCGTCATTGCTACTGGAATTTACAGCCACTTGATCACATTCCTGTCCAGCTTTGTCTTCTAACTATAAGTCACATAAATGATCGTTGTTTCACTAAGTTGTGTTGCAAATGATTGTTAGTTAACTACCACACAATCACATATAAAATAACTAAAGAAGAAGAAATAACACGACGATTTCTAACTACCAAATTAGGCAGAAAGTTTAAATCTAAAATTATACTACTAATGTTGAATATTGTCAGAAGATCTTGTGAACTAGCTATTATGAAGTTGTGAATATACAATCCCTGTTCAGACTTCTTATTACTAGCTACTGTCGATTATTCAATGCAGGCTAGTACTAGAAGAGTCTAATTTTGCAGAAATCTGAGGAAAATTTAGTGATATGTAATTGGATTTCTTGAAACTGTCCCAATCTTTTTCAAGATTCCTGATCTGTTTGTATATTGCTGTATTTTCACTTCTTTTTTCCCTCCTTTTGATCTTTTCATTACGACGGTTTGTTCTTTAAAGTATACCACAGTTCTTGCTTTTTATTTGGTTTTCTACCTATTCCAAGCTAATTATGTGAATATTTGAAATAGGTAATCATGGCATCTCAAAATGAAGAGAATCTGCCAGCTTCTTCTTCTAATGCTATTTCCTTAGACGACGAGAGTCAAAGGCCTTTACAACCTGATGAAGTTGTTGAAATGGCAAAAAGAAGATATTCCCGAGCATGGAATCATTTCGAGCTGATGAAGTTTAGTGGTGTTCCATATGGTGTTTGTAAGTATTGCAATCGCCGTTATAAAAATGCTAGAAGTTGTGGTACAAAATCTATGTTAGATCACATACCTAAGTGTTCTAATAGGCCAAGAGATGTACAAAATGAGGATGATACTAGTGGTGGTTATTTTGATCAAGATGTTGCACGTAAACAACTTGCACATGCTATTATTTTACACGAGTATCCACTCTCTATAGTTGATCATGTAGGATTTAGAAATTTTGTTGCGAGTCTCCAGCCTATGTTTAAGATGGTTTCTAGAAATACAATCAAGAATGACATAATGAAAATTTTTGACAATTTTAAATCATAAACTTCTAAGTTGTTGGATAAAGTCAGGAGTAGAATTTCAATAACAACCGATATGTGGACTTCCAATAGTAACAAAAAAGGGTTCATGGCTATTACTGGTCATTTCATTGATGATTCATGGAGGCTTCAAAGTCATATTCTGAGATTTGCCTATGTCCCTGCCCCACATGATAAAGATGTCTTGTGTGGTGCTTTGGTTAATTGTTTGTTTGATTGGAATCTTGAACTAAAATATCAACTATCACAGTTGACAATGCTAGCACAAACAATGCTATGATTAAAACTTTATTGGATGAGAAACTTAATAAAAAAGATTTGTTGTTGAGTGGTCGAGTATTTCATGTGCGTTGTGATTGTGTCTTGTATTGGAGTGGATCAGCTGGCAGAATTGAGAGGTTTGAAGAATCCGCACGTTTGGTTCATTGTTCTTGTAATAAGAAGTTGGAGTATGATTGTCCTACTCGGTAGAACTCAACATATTTAATATTGAGAACAACTATAGAATACAAAGAGGTGTTTAACAAGTTGAGTCTAACTGACACAAATTATCATTATTATCCAACTGAAGAGCAATGGAGTAATGCAGAAGATGTTTCTGATAAGCTCAAACTTTTTTATCATATCATTGAACAGTTTTCAGGAACTCAATATACAACTTCTAGTCAATACTTTACAAAAGTTTGTGAAATTAAGCTAGAATTGGAAGCTTGGGTGAATGAGTTTAATCCTGTGATTAGCACTATGGCATCTGCGATATTGTTGAAATTTAAAAAATATTGGGAGGATGTGCATATTTTGATGGGAGTAGCTGCATCCTTTGATCCACGGTACAAGATGAGGTTAATAGAGTTCTTTCTTCCACTAATTTATGGTGAAGAAGCTTCAACTAACATTCAAGAAGTTCGATCCAATTGTTATGATCTCTTTCAAGATTATAAGAGTAAATTATCTGCTCCACATGATTCATTAGCATCTAGTTCTAGTGAAATCACTAGTTTTACTCAGGGTGATCGGCTTTCGAGCTTTGATAAATTTGTAGCTTCAACTGGAGCTACCGTGGAGAAAAGATCAGAGTTGGATATGTACTTAGAAGAAGACCTACTACCTCAAACTCCTTCATTTGACAATTTGAGTTGGTGGAAGACAAATGGATTGAAATTTCCTATATTGCAAAAAATGGCTCGTGATCTCTTAGCCATTCCCGTGTCTACTGTTGCTTCAGAATCGACATTTAGCACTAGTGGGAGGTTGATTAGCCCTCATCGGAGTAGACTCCACCCCACTACTTTGGAAGCTTTAATGTGTGCTCGCACGTGGTTATGGAATGACTTAAATGGTAAGTAATTTTCTCATTATTGTCTTAATAGGTATTCAATTATTTAATATTATATTAATACATTGAACTATGCATTTTTTCTTTTAGGTTTGACTTCAACTGTTGATCAAGTTTCATGTCCAACATTGCTTGATGAAGAGGAAGAGCCGGATTCAAGTGGTTTATCACAACTATGAGACCCTTGACATGCTTACATCCCTTTTGTTCCTATCAATTTAGTAAGGGAGGCTTTTGTTGTGTATTATTGAAACTTAAACAAAGTGCAACTCTGCTTTTGATTGTACAACACTTTTTTGCCTTCAAACTCCTCCCAATGTGTCAAAGATGAATTCAGTTGGCGCTCAAGCTGCTCCAGCTCTTTTATGTGTAATTGTCCTAAGTCTTCTCCAAGGATATGCCTATAAATTATGAATTCCTTCTTAATTGTAACACTCAAGAACCCCGATAACTAGAGATTTAATATGTTAATCTCAAAAGGATGAAAACAAGAAAGCAAAAAGTTTATAAAAATCCAATATTCCAACGAATAAAACAACATACGTCCACGACCTAATTTACCAGAAAGAAAATAGTAGAGTCAAAGAAACAAAACAAAAAAAACTCACCACATACGTCCACGGCCTACAAATTAGAAACAAAAAACAAGAGAGCCTAAACGGGGGCAGGGCGTGGCGGGGCAGGGCAGGGCAAAATTTAAAAAAAATGCTAAATAGGGCGTGGCGGGGCAAAATATTAGCAGGTCAAAGCTTGCCCTGCCCCGCCCTAACCTGCCCTGCCCCATTTTACACCCCTACTTATGCACAAAAAATTATTAATTAAAATTGCGACAAATAGTTAATATGAGATTAAAAAATTTAAAATACAATGAGTTCAATGCTAATAATCTTAATGACTTAATCCATAGGGCTTGAAACCTCAATCCGCCTTAGGTTGCACTTTTCAATGAATTTGTAAGAAGTTGGCTGCTTATGTTCAAACTTGATTTTACTAAAATCCCAACAAGAATAAACCGAATGTAGTCCCACAAAGTGGAATCTGAGAAGGGTAATATGTATCCTTATTCCTACCTTGTGAAGGTAGCATGGCTTTTTCCGACAGATCCACGGCTCAAGAAGAGATGAAAAAGAAGCCAATACAACAAAACAGTACTCATTAAAATCCCCCGAAATGTTATTTCTCAAGAAACAACCAAATTGAAATGTTTGGAATAGCAAATCTTGTTTAATGGAGCAGCAAAATGATAGCAACAAGTTTTAGCTGGCTGGAAGTATAGTTTCAGCATGCTAACAATGAATCAATGATAAGCTTGTGATCGATGCTCTTACATTCAGGCCAAGTACCATCCTCAGACTAGCTCTGTACTATTCGGAGACCAGCACGAAAATACAGACAATCAGGTAGGATATGTAGATTCACACAGCTCTTAACGTTTAAGGCGGAAAGTAGAGGCATGGCTGTAGTTTCCACCTCAAGACTCTGCAGGGAGGGCAAATTCAAGAGATGTAAATGTTTGAGCTGAGGGAAACCTGAAGCAGAACATACCATCTTCTCCCCCATATAAGCATCATCAGAGAGGACCAAGACCCGTAAACTAGGAACCTTCTGCAAGGTTATCACTGAATCTTCGTTAAGATGAGAACGATTAAGAAGTAGCTGAGTGAAACATTTGGAGATTTCACCATACGGTGGTAGGCGGCCAATATGTCCCTTAAAGTGCAAGACTCGAACAACTTTGCACCTAAACAATTCACGAAGGACTGAATGTCTTTCCTCTGCATAGCAATCCAAATTTATGATATCAATGGAGGAATATAGCTGGATGGTTGGTGGAGATTTCATGTGTCTTGTGATTGAAACGAAGTCCTTAAAGTCCCCCTCCACCTTTGCCGCCACGTACTGGAGCTTGGAAAATTTCGATACATCATCAGCTTTACAAACACTTGTGTTGAAGTTCTCGAGGGTTTCAAGATCTGTCAAGGTATCTAGCCGCAGTTTTTCTCCATTTCCAGTTTTAAATCTCACTGGGAGATATAAATGGTTCAATCTCTCCAGCTTCCATAGGACATTTGCAATTTTCATCGTTTTGTTTGATACTAATTTTACTCTCAAATCAAGTATCTGCAAGTACGACAACTTGCTAATAGATGATGGCAACTCCTCCAAGATACACCCCTTGAAACTCAGATACTTTAAAGGCACAAGACTTAAAATACCCGCAGGTAATCCCTGCCCCTGAAAATCAATCCCATCAAAATCAAGAATTCTAAGAACCTTGAACTCCTTAAATTTAAGCAGTTCAGAGTGCCAACCAAATTCTGGTTCTTGATGCTTGTTCCCACGGGCAATTTGAAGACTCCGAATATTTTTAGCAACTTTAGGAGCAACATCAAGGGGATGCTCACCCAGATATATGAAAAGTCGACATGGTTCCGCACCTGAAGAGAGTGAATAGTCCTTTTGGCTTAAATCCATGACTTTGAGAAAAGTTTGTTGTTCACCACTTAAGTCATGACCTAAGTTTCTTAGTGCTATAGTAGTTCTACAGGCCCTGAACTCCTTAGTTGGAACTTCCTCTTCTTTTACCAGCTCTATCATGCCCTTAAGGGCCAGTTCTCTCAGATAACGTTCTGCCACGTCCATCATTCTCTCCCCTCTAGCGTGTTCATTTGTTGATAATAAGCCTTCAGCCATCCACAAATGAGCCAGCCTCTCGAGATCTATCTCTTGATTTTCTAAGAAATGAGCCAAATACAAAAAACATGGTTCCAAGTGATCTGGCAACATTTTCTGATAATATTGGAAAAACAAATTGGACAGATTCTTTCGGCTCACTTTACGCTTCATCATGTCCATCTTGTCTTTTGACATATACAATGCAAGCTCCTTGATAAGCCGTGGAACACCTTTGCAAGTATCTACCATCTCCGTCGCATTTGTTGTCATTTGGCCAGCTAAATATCTCGCAAAATTTATACGAGTCAGTTAAATAACAATATACGGATTTAAGAGATCGAAATGAAAAGAAATAGTACTTCATAGGATTGATATTCTCTAAGATTTAGATTTTTTCTAAGATGTCCTCTAAAGAGATGGGTGGGACATTATTATATTCTTTAAATTCTCATAATTAACTTTCCTTCTTGGAATTTGAATTTTCAGAATTCAGTGCTTGGTTTTCTTAACTTTATTTTAAAAAAATATAGATTAAAAATAAATAAATAACTGACCTGTACCGTGGGAAGAGACGACCTTCTTAAACAAATCCAGGCAATGAGGTTCCTCCAAGGGCTTCATCCTATGGACGTATTGCATTGGAGAAATGTATTCTGCTATATATCCTGACTGGGTGGTTACAAGTATTATGCTACCCTTCTCCAATCGTTGCAATGTTGTACGCAGTGTATCCCAAGCTTCAGTTGAAGGCATGTCATCTAGGACTACTAGGCTCCTCTGAAGTTTACTTCTTCGGTTAATGACTTCGCTAACTAATTGTCTGTTTGCCATATCTAACTTGTTGGGTAGAATATCAATCCAGATGCAAGTCCCGTACTCCTGAAGAACCATTTGGTCCTTGGAAATTTCTTTAGCAAGAGTGGTCTTGCCCGATCCAGCAACTCCACATATTGGGATGACTAACAGAAAGGATGACGCAGGGTTGTTGGACGACCCGGCTCCTCCTGTGATAATTTGGAGCACATTGTTTTTGTTAGCGTCAATTCCAAATAAGTTGCAGTCCAAATCCATTTGTTTCCTGTTTTCTCTTTTCACAGGCCATTCGATACCTTCATCGTTCGCGTCATCAGGATATGTCGAGCGCGAGATGTCCTCAATCTCGGACCTGATCTGTTGAAGAGCAGCACAAGGACTAGTATATCTCATAAAATTAAACATTTTAAGCAACCTTAATGTTTTTGATGTCTTTCTTCTTGATCTTCCTATATCTAGGTGCCTTTCGATGATATCCTCAATGCGATGCGTCATATCTTCAATTTTCCTCAGTGCGTCCGTGCTTGGTCTCTCAAAATGTTGCATATCATCTAGCTCTGCTTGTATGAAATCTAAATGATCGCTTACTGATGGATTCAATTGTGCTGTTTCTTCTGCTAAAGCTAGAAGGCGAAGCCTTTTCACGGCTAGCCGGAGCACTAGCTCCGACATGGTGGTCAATGCCTGGTTTTTTCTACTTTTACCAAGATCAACGGGTGGGAAGAAATTGTAATGACCGAAAAAAGAAGGGAAAAAGGAAAAAGTCCGCTTAATAAAAGACGAATTTATTTAGCTGACTTATAAATGAGGGGTACGAGCATTTCCTTTTTTGTCATTATCACTCCATCTCAAAACAACCACATAATTAAGACCAAAGCTTGTCCCAAAATCTTATAATGTGTCGTTTGGCTGAAATTTTCACAAAAAACAGAATTTGCAAAAAAAATCTTTAGTTGAAACTCTATTTTTTGCAAGAAAAAAAAGTTCTACACCTTTTCTTTTCAAGGAATAACTTCCAAGGTTTCTCAAGTTTAATTTTGTAACACTAGCCTCCCTCGTAGTTTACGATATTATATTTATGTCACGATCCAATATGTTCAATACGTAATTGGCACCCAACAATCCTGTGTTTATGTCGAGCTAATCATAAACACAAAATTCATAATCTCAACCTGAAATGGTAACAAGTCTAATAATAAGACATGTATATAATATATTAACCCAGATATTTGATTACAACGCGAAAGCAAATTTTACAATATAGGACCGAGTAGTACAAGTTATGAATCTTCTAAGAATTTTTTTATCATGGTAGAAATCGTACAATGGAATAACAAAAGTAACTGGATAAGTTATGCATCTTTTGTTTTGATGATTTAACAAACTTCATGAGAGAACCGGATAATGAACTTGAAATAAATAGTTCTTCTGCGTTCAGAGTAACTAGTTAGATGTCTAGTTTAATTCTCAATGAAATCATATAAGAGAACAACAAAGAGAACATATAGGGATCAGTTCCTCCGGTCGCAGTACAAATTAACTCTACAGGTGTTAAAACTGATGCACTGTACTCGCAACAGTACATCAGCACTGTTGAAACGTACAGCACACCAGACACTCACTTGCATCAGCTTTTATGACCTCACACATATATTATCAACACGAGGCAAGGGGCTTCACTTAACACCTCCAAAAGATAAACATTGAACTCTCTCAAGTGTGCAGCCACCCTTATTTCCTCTAAGGCATTGAAGAACAAAGCAACGACAGAACAAAGTACCAGTTCCCAGCATTGATTATATCTTATGTCCTTTATTATTGTTGTCTTTATTTTATATTATTCACTTGTAATTCCTACACAGCTTTTCAGAAGCATTCAGTAGGACATTTTGGAAACCATTATCGTTTTGGTTGTTTTGACTAGAGTTAGTCAAGTGTGTAGCTTTGTAATAGAGTTATTACAAAGAGGCTTACAATAGAGTTATTATAAGGGTTGGGGGATTAAGGATTTAATTCCTAGATTGCAATAGGTTGTAATCTAAAGTTTTCTCAGTTAGTGAAGTTGAAATCTTACTAGGGTAGGTCTTGGTCTTTAATCCTGTGAGCTAGGAGTTTCCAACGTAATTATTGTTGTGTTCTTTACTTACTATTGTTTCTCTGGGAACTGATAAAGAACCAGGTTCTCTATACAGTTTGGTGGACCCTTTGTTTCCATCAATTGGTACCAGAGCATGTTCTTTAAAAAGGTTAACACCTACAAAGCATCTACGTGGCTGCTCCACCAAACTTCGAAGAAGGACAATCAACCTACAGATCACCAAGATTCAATGGCCAATACTATGATTGGCATAAATTAAGAATGCATGAGTTTATATGGCTGAGAATTTAGAGGTATGGGACGTTATCTATGATGGCTCCATGAAAACCATTGGCGAGGGAGCAATTACAGTTCCAAACACGAGAAAGGAGTACAATGATACTGATAGAAAGTCCATCGAGAAGAACTTCAGCGAAAAGAATATTCTTGTTTGTGGCATTGGACCAGACGAATACAACTGCATCTCTGCTTGTCAGTTTGCCAAGAAAATTTGGGAAGCTCTCAAAACTGCTCATGAGGGAACCATGAGCTCAAGCACTCAAAAATTGATATGCTTACTACTGAGTATGAACTTTTCAAGATGAAGGAGGATGAGTTATTCAGGATATGCATACACGTTTTACCTCCATCATAGCTTCACTCCTTTAGAGAAGTTATCCCAAGAAACAAACTGGTCAGAAAAATACTCAGTGTGTTACCAGGTCCTTGAGAGAGTAAAGTTAATGCTATCATGGAAACCAAAGATTTGCAGAAGCTGACCATTGATGAACTCATTAGAAATCTGAAAACCTATGAGATGAACTAAAAGAAGGATCTTGAAATGAGAAATCCCAAAAAGGAAAAGAACCAGGTTTTCAAGGCGGACAACAGTGACTAAAGTGGTGATGACACAACCATGGTTTATCTTACTCGAAGATTCTAGAAAATGGTTCGTACAAATGGGGGAATTCCCAAGAAAGGTTACTCTAGCAGAAACACTAAACGATATGATTGTTGTCACAATTGCGAAAAGCCAGGATATTTCATCAAAGAGTGTCCTCTCGACAAGCAAGACCATTACATACACAACGCGTACAAGGAGGTCAAGAGGAACCAGTCCCCTACAGGAAGTTCAAGAGAAGAGATGTCGTTGACAATGTTGTGAATCAAGCTCTAGCTGCTTGGGGATATTCCTCTAGTGAATCCGAGGGTGATAATAACCAAGGAGACACTTCTATAATGGTTGTTCAAAGCGAATCTACAAAGTATGACTCTATATTTTCACTCATGGAAAAATATGATGATGATGAAGACAATAATGATAATGAGTTAAACTTTCTTGACGTTTAAAGAAATTTAAAAACTTATTCTTAAAAGAAGTTGGTGTCTTTAGCAAATATTTTAATTGATGCTTAGCACAACCTCATTAATGATAAAAATTCTTAAACAAAAGAAATTAGAGAGTTAAAACAAGAGAAAGATGATTTGGTGGTTATAGTTATAGATCTAAATAAAACAGCGGAAGAAATAAAGAGAGAAAATGCCTGTTAAAAATCAAATGGAAAAATTATTGAACCCCTCCAAGGGAAATGAAGTGGCAAGTGAGGCACAACTTAAGCTTGAAAATGAACTCAAAAATGTCAAATTGAGTCGTGTTGCTAAACTTGAAAAGAAGACAACTTCAGGAAGATTTAAGCAAGGTTAAAACTGATCTAGATAAGTAACTGAAGTGGACCTGGTCCTCTGATACAATCATTTATATGTATAAAAATAATGGGGGTATAGGCAAGGAATCAGGTTCCACAAAGCTAAAGTTCCCTCTAACCCACATAGCAAGTATGTTACTGTAACTGATAGCTGGCTCTGCACTCATTGTGGTAAAATTGATCATTACAAAGACTCTTGTAAGGCTAAATTTCAGTATCAACAGAAAAATAAAGTTTTTGTTGAAAAGGTATCCACTGCTAAGGAACCTGATTCTCTTAAGAAGAAATATGTAATACCTGCATGGACAAGAAGGATTCTGATTCATCCATTCCCTCATTTCAAAGGACCCAAATTTGTTTGGGTTCCTAAGTCTAATCTCAGATTTTCCTGTGCAAGCACTAGTGAGGGGAAGCAATCAAAAAAGGTACATGGATAGTGGATGCTCTAAACATATGACTGGAAAAATGGATGGTCTCTTCTCTCTCAAGGCTTGCAAGGTGGGAGTGTGTCCTTTGGAAATGGCAAAAGGGATACATCCTGGGAGTTGGAAAGATTGGCAAAATACTCTCACTTAATTGAGAATATGTATTATGTAAATGGATTGAAATACAACATGTTGAGTGTCTCTCAAATCTGTGACAAGGGGAACAAGATGGAGTTCTTGTCAAAATCATGTATTGTCACCAATCTCAAAAAGGGTGACGTGGTTCCAATTGCAAAAAGGTTCAAGAACATTTATGTTGCAGATTTTGACTCCCTGAATGGTGGTGATCTTTCTTGATGACCAATTTTGACCCTCCCTTTTATAATTAATTTACTCACCCTTAATGATTTTCAATAAGTATATTGAAAATATTTCTAATTAATAAATACTTATTTTTTATATAAATAAAGTAATTAACAGTGTTAAATTAATAATTTTAGTATTATAATTACAAAATATATCACTCTTACTATTTTTGAAACTATTTACATTCATTACATAGGTTTATAATTAATATAATAAGATTATTTCTTAATTTTGGTAAAACAATCTACTATTTCAAAATAAATTTGAAATTAGTGTCACAAATAGGAAATAGGATATTTAATAATTAACAAACCAATTATAGTAATCAGTAGTGTATTTAATGATTTTAATTTCTATTACATGAAATTATTTAAGTTTATTTAAATTAATTATAAAGGGGTTAATGATCTAAATGGCTACATTTACAATTGTATAATTAAATACAAAATAGCTACTTTTTAAATCAAAATAACCCAAATATCCAAGCCCAATTGCCCAATTTCCCAATTGCCCATATTACCCAGTGCAAACCCCTTCTCTACTCCACCTTGGCGATCCACGCCACCCTCTCTTAGCCAACCAAATCGTGCCACATCACCCGTCTCATACACTCACTAAACAAACACACACCATCCTGACCATTGATTCATATCATTAGCGAACAAGGTTTAATCCCATTTTGAGTTATTTTAAAGGTTTCGTCATATTCTATCTCCGCCGTTGGATCACAAGAATCCAGCGACCACCGATTTTCTCCATAAAACTATTTTTAAACTCTAATTGTCAAAATAATCGGAGCCGTTGATCAAAGGATCCAACGGCCCCTGTTCCATCTCCCACTTTTATCCCCTTAGATATGACTAACACCTACCTAAACCCTAAGTCATTTCTCATTTGACCCAGCCGCCACCCTTTCCCCTATCCTCCCTTTTCTCTACACTCCCATCATCATACCTGTCAAGAAAACCTTGCACAAATTCGTGCAAGGCCTCAAATCACTCAGAAATCATCCCTTTTGTCTTCAATACCCACAATCCTCGATGAACGTTTCCCATTTTCTTCTTTAACATTCAAACACCCAAATTCGAAAACCCTAGCTTAAACATGAAACATCAAATCTCCGAATCCCGCTTGTGTTATGTTAAATCGAAGCATGTATGTAGCTTCTTCACAGTATCATGATGAAGATTCTATTCCCAAAGGTTGAACGTAGTGAGCTCTGGGTTCCCGAGCTTTGTCCGCTGATTTTCTTTCAACAATCAATCTCTCCCGCCTCAGGTAAAACTCTCGCTGATTTTTCCCTCTATTCATCTCTGATTTTACTCAATCGTGGTCAAATCATCAACCTCTATCGCTCTCCACTACCGTTTGAATCTGTTGAAACCTAAGGCATTGAATGCCAGTATATAAGGAGAGCTTTAATGCTCTCACCTAACAGACCTAACACGAGATACACATTAGATATTACTTACAAGAAATATCAATTTTAGCTCTGTTTAGTGAGGAATCGAGCTTGGGTTTCTAACTAGCTTAATTTCTTTTCCATTTTCGAGCTCCATTGCTGGTCGGAGTTTAGAGCCTTCTGATTCATAAACGGCTAACAAAAGTCTTCGTTTGGTTTGCTGCTCAAAGGAAGGTCATTGATTTTCGACCTTTCTTTCCTTTGACTATTTAGTTAAATCATGTCTACTATTTTATATTGTGTTAATTAGCTCTGCTTATAATGTACTATTTATTGATTATAGTTTATCATCTCTGCTCAAAATGTGATATTATCAGTTCATAATTGACATCATATTATAGTACTGTCTTCTTTAATGATCAGAAGTTAAACTAATACTAGTCGACCACTTTGTAATTTCAATGAATATGTGATGTGTGATTAGCAAAGAACTTAACTAATTATATGCATCTCCTTTGACCTTAAATCTCACTGGTAACTTTTGTTATGGCTCTCATACTTACTCTGCTAATCTTTACTTAGTTTTATTTGTTAACTTTCCTTATGTGCTTAAGGTTATCCACCTGATAAACTGAAAGTCAAAATGGGATATGAACCTTTAATGATTCTGCACATATGTTTGACCTTATACTTCTATAATGATCTTTGTTACGACTCTGTTGATCTTTCTCTTAGTGATTATTTATTAATTTATATTGTACACTTGAAGTTGTCTGCTTGACAAGCTTAACTCACTACAAGAAAAAGGATTTTTAGTGGCAGGTATCAATGGTGACTCTACTAATCACTACAAAAGTTAGGGATTTAGTGGCAGCTCTAGGAAATCGCAATAGAAAGGTAAAGTTATTTGTGGCAACTATAAAAGGTCGCCACGAAAAATACACTATAGTGATTGCTTTACCTAGTCACAACAAATATTTGCAGCTACAAGACAAAATTTACTTTTCCGCTAAAAGAGAAAATTTAGCTCTAAAAGTTAGCTCGTTTGGATTTTGTGGCAATTTGATCGCCATTATTTTTTTCATTTTAAAGTTTTAAGAATAAATTAAAATACAAACACTTCAGAAATATATAAAGTTATTTATTTTACTTTTTAAATTTAAAAGAATCTGCTCTCAATTCTCAAAAATCTGTCACGCTCAAAAAGGGAAGAGAACTCAAAAGTAGCCCTAACTCAAAAGGGCAGAGATCTCACGCTGAAGAGATCAATTTCTAATCTCAAAACCCAACTGAAAATTATCTCTTCAAAATAGCCTCAAGACAGAACACAAAATCGATGAATCCAAGTGACGATTCTTACCCAAAATGGCGAGTTTTACCCTGCTGCACTGAAGAACCCAACGAAGTTGTATTGTTTCTTTGATTTCCTGAGGTTTTACAAGAGAACATCAATAAGCTATTTCTTCTCAATCAGTTTAGGAATTATTTGTTGGTTGAGTTCAACTTTATTGTTGAAGAAAAAATACTCATATATATCAGCCAACCTCTTTTTTCTATGGATTTGTCCGGTATACAATCTGTAATATCAGATACTTTCTCCTTATTTTTCATTAAATTTCGTTGGGATTATTTTCTGTGTAGTCTTTCTAACAGAAGAATATTTTTGGGATAGAGAAAAGTGAGATTTGTGGGTGATTGATGATTTTATGTGAGTTTTTCGCTCGAAGGTATTGTAGGATTTCATTCCTATGATTTTATAATATATATTTCTGAATATTATTAGAAGGGAAACAATTTAATAAAAAGAGAAAACCATTAACTAAACTATTAGTTTCATTCCCCACATTTTATAATATACGTTCTTTCTTAGTACGAGTGTTTGTCTCCATTGAAATTCCATTAACTAATATATTTTAGTTTTATCGATAATACAAAATGATTACATGTTTTAATTAAAATGGTTCTATATTAAATTTTCTTCTGAACTATGAGTCTTAATGAGAGTTCATTCATGACATTTAAAGTTAGACAAGAGGCTATTCACTTTTTGAGAAGGAGAAATTAAACTTAGTCTAACCTTACATGACAATTGAATTAATTGTTTTTGGGACTTATCTTCCATAAGACCATTTTATGATATTTAATTATTTTTAGCATTCAATGTATTCTCATTATTATAATAAAAAAGATGTCCTATATCCTAGTGTGTACGTATGTAGAATCATTTAGTTCAAACCTTATATATATAACTTGTGTTTCTATTGTTGATTACTACTCGTTTAGAATTATTGAGTTCAACACTTGCTTATATAATTGGTTTTCTTTGATTATTGATTCCCTTTAATTGATTAATTGGCTGCATTTCTTTTTGTAGAAAATATATGGATAAAAGTTGGTTAAATATTAGGGATAGAGGTGATAGAAGATATACTAAAGGAATAAATGACTTTCTTGGTTGGGCATACAGTGAACCGAATGTGGGCTCTGTAATTTGGTGCCCTTGTAAAGGGTGTAGAAATACTGGGTTCAAGACAACAATCCAAGTAAGAAGAGACTTGGTGGGGAAAGGTTTTTGGGACAGTTATAAAGTGTGTGACTTGCATGAAGAAGTATTATTAAGAGTGAAAAGTTCTAATGATGTATGCAATGTCAAAGTAGATGATGATACTGTTGAAACAAATGATATTCCAGAAATGATTCATGATTCTTGTGGAGTCACAAATATGGAGAATATGAATTATTATCAGGAGAAAAATGAAGAGCCAAATGTGCATGCGAAAAAGTCCTACAAATTGTTGGAAGATTCTGAGAAAAAACTTTATTCTGGCGGTAAAAAAGTATCAAAGTTGTCTTTTGTAATTAGACTACTTCACTTGAAAGGCCTTAATCATTGGAGCAACAAATCTATGGATACATTGTTGAGATTTTTTAAAGACATTCTTCCAGATGGGTCATTTGTACCAAATTCTTTTTATGAAGCGAAGAAGGTACTTCAAGACTTAGGCTTGGGTTATACCAAAATAAATACATGTGAGAATGATTGTATCTTATATTAGAGAGAGTATGCCAATGCCGAATCATGTTCTAAGTGTTGTAAGTCTAGATGGAAGTCAAAAGACACCAGAGGTAAGAAAATAGCTCATAAAGTCTTGTCGCCACTAAAAGCCCTTTTTCTTGTAGTGACTATAGCAGTTATGAGAACTTAAGGGAAAATATAAGATTGTCATAATAGTTTTAAGTATATTAGTTTATGTTATATGTGTTGGCCTTTTCCTTGTAATATGCCTTTGTGACTCTCTGGAAAGATCATTGTGATAATTTTCGGTAAACCTTCATGAATGTGTGATCATATTTGGAATCACATAGACATGTTCTGAATCAACTGAATTAAGTCCTGCTGAGTCTTTGCACATGTTCTTGTATGAATTCTGACAGCTGATATTCACTTAGTTTTAGCTATGCTCTCGGAACTTGATTAAGTTGTATTTGTGGTATTTCATTCTCACTTGATATGCTAAGCTGAAACTCATCATGATTAATTTTACACTTAACTAGTATAAATGAAGCATTCTTACCTAATGTGAAACAGTCTATTATTCTGAATTCTTGCAATTAGTCTGTTGGTCTTATCCCCATAGTATTTGACACTCTACCATGTTGAAGTCTTGCACTTTTTAAAGAATGTCTCATGTATGTGTCTGTATATCTTCTCTTTGGCTTTCTATATTCTATCATGTTCTTAAACAAAAATTCATGCTTATCTCTTACACTTATGCCTATGTTCTCATGCTATACTGTCACATAAGGGAAATTGAACCTTTCTAAGCCTCTACAAGTTGACTGTGACCAATTAATAGATTAAGATAATCTTCTGGTGTTATTTGCTTTGTTTGAGTATAATTCTATGCCTTAACTCTTGATGAACCTAGTGTGAATATGAGATTAGGAATCATTTTAAGGAGAAAGTGAGAATCTGTTTTGTTGAGGCCACAGTGCTTTCTTAATTACCCCTATTGATGCTCTTAGAGATCCTATATGTAATGACCTGACCGGTCGTTTTACGTTATCGGACCCTGTTCTCCTAAATGAAACTTCACATAGCAGCTTATTGTGATTTATGACTTGCGGGGACAGGTGGTTCGGGATTCGGAAGTGTTTAGAGTGATATAGGAACACTTGGTTCCTTAAGGTTGACTTTTAATGCTAAGTTTGACTTCGGTCAACATTTTGAGTAAACCACCTCGGAATCGAGTTTTGACGATTACGGTAGCTTCGTATGATGATTTCGGACTTGGGCGTATGTTCGGAATGGGTTTTGGATGACCCGTGAGCGTTTGATGCCAAATAGCGAAATAAGAGTTTTCTTAAATTCATATTGTGGTTTGGGACGTGTTTTTGTGTTATCGAGGTCCAAACAAAATTTTGAGATTGGGAATAGTTCCGTTATGTCATTCATGACTCTCTCGCAAAATTTGGAGTGATTTCGAGTAGTATAGGTCGGTTCGACGTATTGTTAACGAATTCTAGAAACTTAAAGTTCCTAAGTTTGATTCTAGGGGTTTTCAGGTGTGATTTGGAGTTTTAGCGTTGTTTTGGGTGTTTCGAAGGCTCGAGCGAGTCCATATTATGATTTGGGACTTGTTGGTATATTTGGGTGGGGGCTCGGGTGGGCCTAGGCGCTTCTCGGGCACCAAACAAGGCCAAAAACCAGCTGAAGCAGTTGCTGGCGCACCTGATCTGGTGTGACCGCTAGTGCGGTTGCCCAGTCGCAGGTGCGAGACCGCTCCTGTGGTCCTTGCCTCGCAGGTGCGGCTTCAGGTGAGGCTGCCCATTTCTCGTAGGTGCGGATAATATCCGTAGGAGCGGAGCCGCAGGTGCGAGCCCAGGCCCCTTGTCCCATTTTCAAAGGTGCGAGCATTTATTCGCAGGTGCGAGACCGCAGGTGCGGTCCTTGAGCCGCAGGTGCAAAACCACACGCTGGGCAGTGTGTTTTAAAACGGGACTTAAACCATTTTTGGGCATTCTTCTTTTTCCTTGGGGTGATTTTTGAGCATGCAAGAGAGACAAACAACCTAGCCATTTTGAGGTAAGTAATTCCTACCATAAACTTAGTCTAATACTTGGATTCTTAGGTAGATTAACTCATTAATTAGTGAAAATTCAAGGGTTAGAGTAAAAACCTAGGTTTTATAAAAATTGGGAGAATTACCAAGGAATTTGCCATGAAATCACACAAAAACTATATATTAATAATCCTTAGGCTATGGGTAATTGATTCCTTCGAAAATTTCCAAAATCCGAGCATGTGAGCTCGGGGGTGTACTTTAGGATTTTTCAAAGCAAGGTGAAATAACTAAATAAATAGGAGAATTCCGTACTTTTGAGTATAAATTGATATATTTGTATAATATTTGGCTAGTTTCGAGTCCTTGGGTGACGAGTTTGGAGTTTCGGGCGCGTTCTTGACCCGGAGAGTAGGTTCGACACAAGGTGAGTCTCCTTTCTAACCTTGTAAGAGAGAATTGTCCCCCTAGGTGATATAAATGACTATGTGCTAATGTTTGTGGGCTACGTACGTACAAAGTGACGAGAGTCCATACGAAGTGGCTATTATTGTTATGTCCAGGTAGTTAGGCCTACACCATGCCTTGTGTTTTTTTTTGAATTGAACTATATGCTTTATGAATATTTGTTATATGCGGTTTTGTTTCCCTGAGATCATGGAATTTGAGAATTTAAAGGAATTTTTCACTGGAAAATAAATTTATGAAGAATATTGTGTGTGCATGCGACCACTTTGCAATTTACATTCCGCGAGTGAATCGTTATTTCCCCCACTCTCATGGGAGCGGGTCGTACGCCACGATGAGATTGAAAGATACATTATGGTTAATATTGTGTTTTTCATGTGACCGCTTCGCAATTTACATTCCGCGAGCGGAGTGTTGTTTCCCCCACTCTCATGGGATCGGGTCGTACGCCACGACGAGATTGAAAGATGTAATATTGGTTCAGGTCGTTCGACCCTCGGCAGTGCACATATATGATTATTATGATGGCTCAGGCTGGTTGTCCTTATCCCGCATGCGCATGTTAAACTGTTACTGATTTTAAGGATATTGAAGTGATAAGATATTTGGGGGAAATTGGAAGTAGTAATTATTTATTTACTTCCTGTATTTATTTGGATCACAGTTATCTTTAATGTTTACTGTTTTTATCATCCTCGTATGCCTATTACTGATATCATGTCTCGTTAAGTTGTTTTGTTAGACCTTAGTGATTTTCACGTCGACCTCTCGTCACTACTTCTTCGAGGTTAGGCGGGATACTCACCGGGTATATATTTGTTTATGTACTCATGCTACGCTTCTGTACTTAATTGTACAGGTTCTGAGGCTGGTGCATCTGGTTATGAGACCGGAGCTCGATTTTGAGTATAGATTGGACCTGACTTCACGGTGAGCTGCTTCTACTGACAATCCTCGGCAGCACCATGGGGTTCCTTTTGTTATTCCAATCTATTTCTTCCAGACAGTGGGACAATTATATTATATCTTTTGTATATTTTGTTAGTATGCCCGTAGGACTTGTGACACTAGTTCCTGGCACACATGTGGTAGATATTATGGTTTGTGGATATGTATATATATATTGGCTCACGTCTCTTTATGACTGCTTTTGGTTAAATTGGCTAATTATCTTTTTAAATTAACATTTTGAACTTTAAAACTTGGCACGTGGTTGTTTGTTTAATCAAATATGGAAAATTCCTTTGTAATATGGGTGTTGGCTTCCCTAACCTCGGTGTTGGGTTCCATCACGACCTGAGTTAGGATTTTTGGGTCATGAAAACATGGCATCAAAGCTCTAGGTTCACGTAAGTCTCACGAGTCACGGGCAAACCTAGTAGAGTCTTGCGGATCGGTACAGAGACGTCTGTGCTCATCTTCAAGAGGCTATAGGGTGTTAGGAAACCACTCTTTATTCTTATTCTATCGTGCGATCGATGGTTTACTAGATCTTATTCTTCTATTCTCTCACAGATGGTGAGGACGCGTGCATCTGATGTTCCAGACCCGGGAGGGGCCGCTACCCCCATTGTCCGAGGCCGGGGGAGGGCACCGGCCCGAGGTAGGGGACGAGGGAGTCCCAGAGTTATCCCAGTTGCACCACCACTAGAGGATCCTACTATAAAGGAGCAAGGTGGGGTGCCCCCAGCAGATCCTGCTCCAGTGGACTTTATGTCGGCACCAGGCTTCCAGGAAGTCGTGGGCCGTATGATGCGGTTTATGGACACTATGTCCCAGGCTTGTTTATTTCTAGTGGATCCTGCCACATATCAGGTGGGAGGGGGGGGGGCCCAGACTCCTACCGCCTAGGCTGCAGGTCAAGAAACAACATTACATCATACCCCGGGTACACTGCCCGTGGATGGAGTTCAGCCTGTAACAGCAGTACCTGAGCCTAGACCAGCTACGGACGGTGATCCGTATAAGTTATGGATAGATGGACTCGATTTCACCCTCCAGTATTCGGGGGTGAGCGAGGCGAGGATGCCCAGGATTTTGTTGACAGGTGCAGGGTCAGACTGCACAACATGAGGATACTAGAGTCCCATGGGGTGGATTTCACTAGCTTTCAGTTGGAGGGCAGAGCTCGCAGATAGTGGCAGTCTTATATTCTCAACAGGTCAGAAGATTCTCCTCCTGTCACTTGGGAACATTTCACTCAGATGTTTCTAGACAGATATATCCCACCCTCTGAGAGGGAAGAGCTGCAGTATCAGTTTGAGCAGCTGTAGCAAGGACAGATGTCAGTGACAGATTATGACACTAGATTTTCAGAGTTGTCTCGCCATGCACTCATGATATTACCTACTGATGCTGAGAGAGTGCGGATATTTGTGGCTGGGTTGCATCCAGGTATTAGGGCCACCATGGCCCGAGAGGTAGAGATGGGTACTCCTTATCAGATCGTGGTAGAGATTGCCCCGCAGGATCGAGGGGTATCCTTTGAGGAGCAGGGGAAGAAGGACAAGAGGGCTAGATTCTCCGGAGATTTTAGAGGTGCCCCAGTTAGGGGCATAGGTCAGCCCAACATGCCTTCGTTTCAGCACCCCCACCACCTCCCCGAGGTGTTCCAGCGAGGCCTCATTTCAGCGCCATGCCAGAGCGTTCCTACCGCCCTCCAGCCATTCAGAGTCCACCCAATGGTTATTCCACTCATCTGAGATTCTCCAGTCCCTACTTTAGTGCTATGCCAGAGAGTACACATCGCTCTCCGGACATTCAGGGTTTCTCTTTGGGGCAACATGTTATGATACCTGGAGGTTGTTATTAGTGTGGAGATCCGAGTCATATGAAGATGCATTGTCCCAGGTTTCGGGGTAAAGCAGTGCATCAGGGTTATCAGCCTATGGGTCCAGCACCAGCGGTCAGGCCACCTAGAGATGGAGGACAGGTCGACAGGGGTCGTCTTAGAGGTGGAGGCCAGTCAGGAGGAGGTCAGTCAACTCCTGTTCATTCTGGTGGGGCTCAGTCTTCCGCTGCTCCAGCTAGATTCTATGCTATTCCGGCCAGATCAGATACAGTGGCCTCAAATGCCGTGATTACAGGTATTATTTCAGTATGTGGTAGAGAGGCATCAGTGTTATTTGATCAAGGATCCACCTATTCATATGTTTCAACCTTATTTGCTCATTTTCTAGATGCTCCTCGTGAGTCCTTGGGTTCTCCTATATATGTGTCCACTCTTGTGGGCAATTATGTGGTGGTAGACCGGGTTTACCGGTCCTGTATGGTTACATTCTGCAGGTTCGAGACCCGATCGAACCTTCTATTGCTCGACATTGTTGATTTTGAGGTTATTCTAGGCAAGGATTGGCTATCTCCCTATCATGTCGTGCTAGATTTCCATGCCAAGATAGTTACTTTAGTCATGCCCGAGTCGCCTAGGCTAGAGTGGAGAGGTTCCTCAGTTAGTGAAGCCAGCTGGGTTGTTTCATTCCTGAAGGCTCGACACATGGTCGAGAAGGGTTGTCTGGTGTATGTTGCTTACGTGCGAGACACCACCGCCAAGTCTCCGACGATTGATTCAGTGCTAGTCGTTCGAGAGTTTGCTGATGTATTTCCTTCAGACCTTCCAGGCATGCCTCCAGATCGTGATATTGATTTCTGCATTGATTTAGCTCCAGGAACCCAACCTATATCTATTCCTCCGTACCGTATGGCTCCGAAAGAGTTGAAGGAGTTGAATGAGCAGCTTGATGAGTTGTTAGCTAAGGGGTTCATTAGACTGAGTGTATCACCATGGGGTGATCCAGTTCTATTCGTGAATAATAAGGATGGGTCCATGCAGATGTGTATTGACTACCGCCAGTTGAACAAGGTCACCATTAAGAATAAGTATCCTTTGCCGCCCATCGATGATTTTTTTGTCAAATTGCAGGGTGCTCGGGTGTTTTCTAAGATTGATTTGAGATCGGGATATCATTAGTTGAAGATTCGGGCCTCAGATGTTTTGAAGACTGCTTTTCGTACGAGGTATGGCCATTATGAGTTCCCGGTGATGTCCTTTAGCTTGACTAATGCCCCAACAACATTTATGGACTTGATGAACAGGGTGTTCTAGCCGTATATTGATTCCTTTGTCATTGTCTTCATTGATGACATTTTGATTTACTCACGTAGCCTGGGGGAGCACGAGCAGCATTTGAGAGTTGTGCTCCAGACTTTGCGAGAACAGAAGCTATATGCTAAGTTCTCCAAATGTGAGTTCTGGTTGGATTCCGTGGCATTCTTGGGGCATGTGGTATCCGGAGAGGGTATCAAGGTTGATCCTCAGAAGATTGAGGAAGTTCAGAGTTGGCCGCGTCCTACTTCAGCTACAGAGATCAGGAGCTTTTTGGGCCTAGCAGGCTATTATTACTGATTTGTGGAGGGGTTATCTTCTATTGCAGCTCCATTGACTAGATTGACTCAGAAGAATGCCCTGTTTCGATGGTCCGATGAGTGTGAGGAGAGATTTCAGAAGCTCAAGACAACATTGACCTCAACACCAGTTCTGGTATTGCCTTCCGGTTCTGGGATGTATACAGTGTATTGCGATGCTTCACGCGTTGGTTTGGGATGTGTGTTGATGCAAGAAGGGAGAGTTATTGCTTATGCTTCGCGCCAGCTAAAGGTTCACGAGAAGGATTACCCTGTGCACGATTTAGAGTTGGCAGCGATTGTTCATGCTCTTAAGATTTGGAGGTACTAATTGTATGGGGTGTCGTGTGAGGTTTATACAGACCACCGTAGCTTGTAGCACTTGTTCAAGAAGAGGGATCTTAATTTGAGACAGCATAGGTGGCTGTTGTTGAAGGATTATGATATCACCGTTCTTTATCGTCCGGGCAAGGCAAATGTGGTAGCAGATGCCTTGAGCAGGAAGGCAAAGAGTATGGGTAGCTTATATTGCAGCAGAGGAGAGACCTCTAGCCTTGGACATTAGTCCTTGGCTAATCGCCTGGTAAGGTTAGACCTCTTATAGCCTCGCCGAGTTTTAGCACATGTGATTTCTTAGTCTTCGTTATTGGGAGAGATTAAGGCTCGACAGTTTGATGATCCGTACTTGGCAGAGCTATGGGAGACAGTGGTTCAGGGTGGTGCCAAGGAGGTTACTATTGGTGAGGATGGTGTTCTGAGAATTCAGGGCCATTTATGTGTTCCTAATGTCGATGACCTGAGAGGGAGGATTCTAGATGAGGCACACAATTCTCGGTATTCTGTTCATCCTGGTGCTGCGAAGATGTATCGTGATTTGAAGCAGCATTACTGGTGGAGGCGGATGAAGAAGGGACATCGTGGAGTATGTGGCTAGGTGTCTTAATTTCTAGCAGGTTAAGTATGAGCACCAGAGGCCAGGACGCCTACTTTAGCAGATGCCCATTCCTGAGTGGAAGTGGGAACGCATCACTATGAACTTCGTGGTTGGGTTGCCTCGGACTTTGCAGAAAATTGACGCGGTTTGGGTCATTATGGATAGATTGACCAAATCGGCGCATTTCATTCCAGTGGCTACTACATATACTTCTGAGAGGTTGGCCCAGATCTACATTTGGGAGATAGTCCGGTTGTACGGTGTGCCGGTGTCCATTATATCAGATCGAGGTCCTCAGTTCACCTCGTACTTCTGAAGAGCATTGCATAGTGAGATGGGTACCCACATAGATCTCAGCACATCATTTCACCCTCAGACTGAAGGTCAGTCGGAGCGTACAGTTCAGATATTGGAAGACATGCTCAGGGCATGTGTGATTGACTTCGGAGGTCAGTGGGACCAGTTCTTGCCTTTGGCCGAGTTTGCTTACAATAATAGTTATCAGTCCAACATTGAGATGGCACCATTTGAGGCTTTGTATGGTCGGCGATGTCGTTCTCCTATCGGGTTGTTTGAGCCCGGCGAGGCTAAGTTATATGGCACCGACCTGGTGAAGGATGCTTTGGAGAAAGTGAAGTTGATTCAGGAGAGGCTCCGCACAGCACAGTCCAGATAGAAGAGTTACGCGGATCAAAAAGCGCGTTGATGTATCATTTATGGAGGGAGATAAGGTCCTGTTGACAGTCTCGCCGATGAAGGGTATTATGAGGTTCAGGAATAAGGGCAAGCTGAGCCCAAGGTTTATAGGTCCCTTCGAGGTGTTGAGGCGAGTTGGGGAGGTTGCTTATGAGCTAGCTTTACCTCCCAGTTTGTCAGGAGTTCATCCGGTCATTCATGTATCCATGCTCCGGAGTTACCACGCCGACTTCTCTCACGTGGTTGATTTCAGCACTATTCGGTTGGATGAGAGGTTGGGCTACGACGAGGAGCCAGTTTCTATTATTGGCAGGCAGGATCGCTAGTTGAGATCCAAGAGAGTTTCTGCCATAAAGGTCCAGTGGAGGGGCCAACCAGTCGAGGAGGCGACCTGGGAGTCCGAGGAGGACATGCGGAGCACATATCTGCACTTATTCAACACTTCAGGTATGATTCTAGACCCGTTTGAGGACGAACGTTTGTTTAAGAGGAGGAGAATGTAACCACCCGACCGGTCATTTTGTGTTATCGGACCCCGTTCCCCTAAATGAAACTTCCCATAGCGGCTTATTGTGATTTATGACTTGCGGGGACAGGTGGTTCAGTATTCGGAAGTGCTTAGAGTGATATAGGAACACTTGGTTCATTAAGGTTGGCCTTTAAGGCCAAGTTTGACTTCGGTCAACATTTTGAGTAAAAGACCTCGGAATCGAGTTTCGACGGTTCCGGTAGCTTCGTATGATGATTTAGGACTTGGGCGTATGTTCGGAATGGGTTTTGGATGACCCGGGAGCGTTTCGGCACCAAATAGCAAAATAAGAGTTTCCTTAAGTTCATATTTTGGTTTGGCACATGTTTTTGTGTTATCGAGCTCCAAACGGAATTCCGAGATCGAGAATAGTTCCGTCATGTCATTCATGACTTGCTCGCAAAATTTGGGGTCATTCCGAGTAGTATAGGTCAGTTCGGCGTATTGTTAGCGAATTCTAGAAACTTAAACTTCCTAAGTTTGATTCTAGGGGTTTTGACGTGTGATTTGGAGATTTAGCGTTGTTTTGGGTGTTCCGAAGGCTCGAGCAAGTCTGTATTATGATTTGGGACTTGTTGGTATATTTGGGCGGGGGCTCGGGTGGGCTCAGGCGCTTCTCGGGCACCAAACGAGGCCAAAAACCAGCTGAAGCAGTTGCTGGTGCACCTGATCTGGTCTGACCGCAGGTGCGGTTGCCTAGTCGCAGGTGTGAGACCGCTCCTGCGGTCCTTGCCTCGCAGGTGCGGCTTTAGGTGAGGCTGCCCATTTCTCACAGGTGCGGATAATATCCCAGGAGCGGAGCCGCAGGTGCGAGATCCTCTCTGCAGGTGCGAGCCCAGGCCCCTTGTCCCATTTCCGAAGGTGCGAGCATTTATTCGTATGTGCGGTCCTTGAGCCGCAGGTGCGAAACCACAAGCTGGGCAGTGTGTTTTAAAACGGGACTTAAACCATTTTTGGCCATTCTTCTTCTTCCTTTGGGTGATTTTTGAGCATGCAAGAGAGACAAACAACCTAGCCATTTTGAGGTAAGTAATTCCTACTATAAACTTAGTCTAATACTTGGATTCTTAGGTAGATTAACTCATTAATTAGTGGAAATTCAAGGGTTAGAGTAAAAACCTAGGTTTTATAAAAATTGGGAGAATTACCAAGGAATTTGCCATGAAATCACAGAAAAACGATATATTAATAATCCTTAGGCTATGGGTAATTGATTCCTTCGAAAATTTCCAAAATACGAGCATGTGGGCCCGGGGGTGTATTTTAGGATTTTTCAAAGCAAGGTGAAATAACTAAATAAATAGGAGAATTCCATACTATTGAGTATAAATTGATATATTTGTATAACATTTGGCTAGTTTCGAGTCCTTGGGTGACGATTTCGGAGTTTCGGGCACGTTCTTGACCCGAAGAGTAGGTTCGACACGAGGCGAGTCTCCTTTCTAACCTTGTAAGAGGGAATTGTCCCCCTAGGTGATATACATGACTATGTGCTAATGTTTGTGGGGGCTACGTACGTACAAAGTGACGAGAGCCCGTACGTAGTGGATATTATTGTTATGTCCGGGTAGTTAGGCCTACACCATGCCTTGTGGTTTTCCTTGAATTGAACTACATGCTTTATGAATTTTTGTCATATGCGGTTTAGTTTCCCTAAGATCATGGAATTTGAGAATTTAAAGGAATTTTTCACTGGAAAATAAATTTATGAAGAATATTGTGTGTGCATGCGACCGCTTCGCAATTTACATTCCGCGAGCTGAGTGTTATTTCCCCACTCTCATGGGAGAGGGCCGTACGCCACGAAGACATTGAAAGATACATTATGGTTAATATTGTGTTTTCATGTGACCGCTTCGTAATTTACATTCCGCGAGCGGAGTGTTATTTCCCCCATTCTCATGGGAGTGAGCCGTACGCCACGACGAGATTGAAAGATGTAATATTGGTTCGGGCCGTTCGACCCTCGGCAGTGCACATATATGATTATGATGATTGCTCAGGCCGGTTGTCCTTATCCCGCATGCGCATGTTAAACTGTTACTGATTTCAAGGATATTGAAGTGATAAGATATTTGGGGCAAATTGGAAGTAGTAATTTTTTATTTACTTCTTGTATTTATTTGAATCACAGTTATCTTTAATGTTTGCTGTTTTTATCATCCTCGTATGCCTATTACTGATATCATGTCTTGTTAAGTTATTTTGTTGGACCTTAGTGAGTGTCACGTCGAACTCTCGTCACTACTTCTTCGAGGTTAGGCGGTATACTCACTGGGTATATATTTGATTATGTACTCATGCTACGCTTTTGTACTTAATTGTACAGGTTCTGAGGCTGGTGCGTCTGGTTATGAGACCGGAGCTCGATTTTGAGTATAGATTGGACCTGACTTCACGGTGAGATGCTTCTCTTGACGATCCTCGGCAGCACCATGGGGTTTCTTTTGTTATTCCCATCTATTTCTTCCAGACAGTGGGACAGTTATATTATATCTTTTGTATATTTTGTTACTATGCCCGTAGGACTTGTGACACTAGTTCCTGGCACACATGTGGTAGATATTATGGTTTGCGGGTCTGTATATATATATTGGCTCACGTCTCTTTATGACTGCTTTTGGTTAAATTGGCTAATTATCTTTTTAAATTAATATTTTGAACTTTAAAACTTGGCACGTGTTGGGTTGTTTAATCAAATATGGAAAAATCCTTTGTAATCTTAGTGTTGGCTTGCCTAACCCCGGTGTTGGGAGCCATCACGCCCTGAGTTAGGATTTTTGGGTCGTGACACTATATAAACTTTTTAACTCATACATCTATTAGAAATAAAGACTTAGTTTATGGATGAACCCCTGATTAACTTAAGCATAGGCTGTTAAGTTTGAGGACCTTTGTAAACTTGAACTATGTACCTCTTCTACTTCTTAAGTTTCCTGACTCCATTGTTTGAACTTCTGAAATAACCTGTTGATGATCTTTTCTCTTAATTGTAGCTGTAATTGGTTTCTTTGAGTATTCTTATGCATATTGGAAGTTCTTAACAATGAACTATACATTGGTATTTGTACTATTATCTCCTTGGTTTTATCTGTTATCACATGTTCATAGTAACATTCTATATAGCTTCTGTTAGGAGTACACATGTCTAAATCTATGTATGTATTGAAACTTACAGTGAATGCCTCATTTTCATTTAAACCTATAAGAAGGATTAAGTGTAAGTGGTCAGGGGTATTTAAGAGTGAGATTTTATTTTGTGATTGAGATTCTCTCCCTGACACATGCACTGCTCGGGGTCCTTGAGACTTTGTGAACTTTAAAGTGTCAGGGGCCTTAAGGGTGTCTTGGCTATAAATGGAGTTTCACCTTAAGCCCTTAATCACCGACATTTGCTAATCTTTTTAGGGTTAGTGTCTAATGAAGGAAAAGTCTTCACTGTAATTTTTCTTTACTCTGTTCTATTTTACACAATTTTATTTACATTCTTAATCGCGAACATTTGTTACACTCTCATTTTGGCCTTACGTTTGATCTTATCTGCATTTAAAATATTATGTTTGGGCTTTGTCACTAATTTTTGCCTTTCTTTTCTTTTGTACATGTAAGCGAACTGGGCCTGCTGAGTTCTCAAGAACTCAGGCTCAAGTTCCATCCTTTGAGTCTGAAGTCATAGAAGCTACTACCATTTGTTTGTTGTTCACTAGAACGTACCTGCTTCGGGCCCAAACCTATGAGTCCATTCTCTCCTTTTATCTCTTTATATGATCTGTTATTATTCTTATGTATATGTCATTTATATTATTTGAGTAAATTGTTTCTATTATCTCTTTGAATTGTTTTAGGAAACCTAGGCAAAATTAAACAGAATTATTGCTCCTACACATGTTAATAAATTCAAACATATTTAATTATTTCTGCTATATGATTTTCATCCTCACTCTTTACTAACAATTTTCGAGAATTTTCTAAGTTCAAAACAGACTTGTAAAGTCAACAACCCCCCTCATTTAAAGCCAGACAAGATTTCTACACAAAAAAAGAAAAGAAAGGTATAAATGCGGTCATGGAACGCTTCAAGATTTTTCTCCTAAACTTGATATAAGATTCAAAAAATCAGTCTTCAAGGTACATCTAAACCCAATTCTTCAATTGCACTAATATCCTCAAGATTACAAAAATAGCCATTTATTTTTTTTTAGAAAAAGGAGTATTTTAAACTTAGCCACATTTTTGCAAAGTTAGTATAAGTATTATAAACCTATTTCCAAAACTCTTTCAATTGTATTTCAAAGGCCCTTTTGTAAGTAAAACCTACACTCTCTTTTTAAAGTATATGTTCCACTCCCCTTCCAAAATAATAAGTTTTAAAGCATAACATAGAGTAAGTCACACACTTTTAGTACTAACTAAAGTAGAATGTAGATATTTAATTTTCCGAACCTAGTCTAAAATCCTATGGAGCTACCTTAGGTAGATTCTAGGGGGTGCTTAACACCTTCTCCTTAGAAGAACAAAAACCCTTACCCAAACTCTCACCGATTAGCAGACTAATAGGATAGTGATCATAATAACTAAAAAAGGTACCCTAGTATACCTTTAAATATTAGGTGGCGACTGTCTTTTATCATCAATAGAGAAACAACTAGTTGAATCTTGTTTTGACTCGTGCAAAATAGGGTGCAACAGCATGTCGAATCTTTCGGGGAATACACTTAGGTTCTGACTTAGCAGACTTAGACTAGACTTGAAATTTAGGAATGGTTATATACTGCTTTAACTATGCTTAATTTACAACTATGTGCTTACCTGCCTTACTTGCTCACTTATCTGCTTGCTTTAATATAATTACTGACATCCCACTAACTGTTAATGCTTTATATATATTTTCATCACACTATTTCCTATCGAGTCTTGGCCCGTGCACTATCATACACAATGGCACACGAGGGTTGTCGTTTAGACTCCTCCGAACCTTCTTTCAAAATTCTTTAGTTTCAGAGAATGGAGTTTTTAGGTCAACTGACATAACCTCTCGCAGTATTCATTCCAATTCAAAATTAGGAAACACTCTACTCTAGAAAACATGGGTCGTATTGCATAAACCTTAGGTGAGTCAGTTCTTGGTAACGACACACAATTAGGAAAGCCACCCTAATGTTGACGGGTCATGCACTCAACGACATGATTTTTATAGAATGACAAACCAATCACAATGAGACACTAAAGATCCAAAGAAAACATTTATCAAACCCTTTTCTCTACCCTCTCCAGAAATGGAAATTAACTAGAACACCCCCGAAATCAATATGGTCATAGGAGAACTACACAAGCTAAAGATATGGTAGAAGAACATCCACTGAGAGCATGGAGACAAAATCAGGACGCACCTGGGAGCATTGAATGCCCTACTGAACATCTAGGCCAATAGGGTGCTTACCCGTTTGTTGATAGAATTCTGGGATCCAGCCAAAATGGTTTTTAAGTTCGCTGACTGTGAGTTGGTTCCGACATTGAAAGAAGTTACTAATTTCACAGAGCTGTCATTTACTGGGAGGAAGCCAATACTACCGGTCACTATTCCCAGATATAGGTTTCTCGATGCTTTAGGTTTGGTAGGTAGTCGGGATTTAAGGAACAATTGAGGATGGATGGGAAGCCTGGACTAATTGTTCGACAGGTTTGGACATTTTGAGAGCTATGAATGGTACTTAGGGTAGTTTCAGTGTGATCAAGATACCCGGGAAAGTCTCCGACCCATAACCTTCTCTTTAGTGCTACTAGAAACTACTATAAAAAAGGTATTTGGCGGCAATTATTTAGTGGTAATAAGTCAATGGTCGCTAATAAATTCCTTAAGATTAAATATTAGCGGCATATAAACATTAACCAGTAAAATATATACCGGCAATAAAAATAATAGCTATTAAAAATTACTAATTGAAATTTCCCTCCAATTTTTTTGGATACCTTTTATCGTTTCCCTCACCAATTAGAAAACAATAGACTGATGATAACGATTGAATCGTTTCCCTCCCTAGTTTAGTCGTTGCCAAAAAAAAAGAAACTATCTAGCTGTTGCGTCAAAAAAACCTAACTCACTGCTGAGTCAATGCCACTGCATCAATAACGGTGCAATTTACAGTGCGTCAACGGCAGTGCCCATCTTCTTCCCAGGTAAATTCTCTTCTCTACGATTTACAATTGATTTACAGTAGATCAGTTCAAATCGATTTACAGTGCATCAAGGGAAGTGTTAACTTCTCTTCTTCCAATCGATTTACAGTAGATTTACAACAAATCAGCTCGTTGCAATCGATTTACAGTAGATTTTGGATTGGCTGGTTGATTGATTTACAGTAAATCAGTTCCTAACTCGCTGTTGCATCAACAACCTGCCGTAGTGCCCGTCCATCTTCTTCCCCCATTAACTTCTCTTCTTCCCATGTTAAATCAGTTGCTTGCAATCGATTTACATTAGTTTTTGGATTGATATTTGTCGATTGATATACAATTGATTTTGTGTACATTAATCTGGTAAAAGTCATGTTATATGGTTGTTCTTATTTGGATGTAGAAAATCCTGATTTAGGAAGTTTGTTTTGGCCGCTTATCTCTTATATCTATATTTCTCCTATGTTATAAACCAATTTTTGGGAAAGAAACTCATATAGTCGCCGAGGTTAATGTTCTTGTACATGGGATTCATGTTCTATAAGAAACGATGTATGTAGCATGGACAAAGATTTTCAGATCCTTTATAAGCATGGACGCCCTTTGTTACTTTAAGAATGACCTTCAAATGGTGTAAAACAGGTCATCGACTATTCATATATTAGATTGAACATTGTTAAGTGTTTAGATAAAGAATATAAATATATAGAGTACCGCTGAGATATCTTTTTGATTGCAAAATCTATATACTACCAAGACTTATTCTTTTCCGTGTTAAAGGTCCATGTCATGGGTGTGAGGTTTGCTAGAGCAGCAGTTATGAATAATCTATAAATTAGTGTACTATTGAGTTAAAAGAAATAACATGCCTGTAGTAATTTGTAAATGATTATGAACCTATACTTACCAGAACATTTAAGGTTTTAGTTAGAGTAGTAGTACAAAATTCCATCCTTAAGAGAGAACTTCATTAAGCTAGTAACTAAGCAAAGGTACACAAGCTATGGTATTTTTGTTTCTTTTCTACCACCATGGTAAGGAATGATGGATTATTCTAATTCATACAGTGATATGATAGACATTGCATCTGAGGCAATAATATTTGCTTAGGAAAATTTGATTTTAAGAGGTCAGGTTTGGCTGTAGATTATTAAATAGGTTGTGAATTTGTGAAAGTATTATTTTTTTTTTGTGTTTGCTAAGTCGTTAGTGATATTTGTTTGCTGTCAGATTGATAATTAATTCCTTCTATGTTCTGGTATTGTTTTATCAATTGGTTCCTCTGTATATTTCCTAAGGCTACTTTTCACCATATAAAAGCTCAATCGCCAATAAGACATCTCAACCACAGTAATTCAGTCGTTTGTTAAGAAACAACTTGGGCTGTTAGCAATAGTCAGAATCCTTTGACAGTCAGTACCCACTAGTTTGGTGGTAGTAATAATCAAAATATTCAGTCTTAAAAAGTTGTATAATTTATAAGTTAATAATTCTATTCTTAAAAAGTTTATGAACCAATATGGTGAAAATCGGCAAGTTGTCTTTGGCTAGATGTCTTTTTCATATTTACATGTTTGTTCTATGATGACTATGATTTGTTTATAAGTAGAAAAATATTACATATCGATTCAGCCCCATGTATGTCACTGCAATCATTGTCGTATAGTTAAAAAGTTTGCACCCTTTTAGGCTTTGCATATTTTGATGAATTTTTCAAGTTTATTTACTTTGCCTCTTTCTTGTCATGTTTGATTTAAGTAATATTTAACTGAAACTTTAGATTGATGATTTCATAGCAATTATATTGCTTTTTTTATATATAATTGTGTAATTTTAATATGTAAACTAACTTATAATCCATTTAGCTTTAGAATAGTTAAACTGACACTCAGTGAACGAAAGAGTTATAAAAAAAATTTCGTTAGCATTGAAGGTACATCCTTCATTGTTGGTCTTTCATCTGGGCACGAATTAACACAAAGTAGTGCCACCCCAAGAACTTGAAGCATCTCCTGTGTTTGTGTACCAGACCTTAAAAGTAATTGCTGATCAAGAATTGTTGTGAATTTATTGTGTTTTAATCTTAGCTCCTGATTTACCCAAGTAACAATGTGGGCACCTTCTGGTATCCGGGAATCGGTTGGTTCTATCTAAGGGTGTAATCTGGGCCGGGCCTGGGCCAAACGGGCCAAGCGAGTCAAACGGGTCCGGGTCCGGGCGGGCTTGGGTCAGGTGGGCCCGAGCCGAACAGTCCTAATAGGTGGAACTGGCCCACTGTGGGCCTAAGACCACATGGGCCCGGACCCACGGGCCCAAACGTGCCTAAACGATCCGGGCTATTTTTTTTAAATTTTTTTTTATCTAAGGCAATTTCTTGTAAATCTTGTGACATAAATCTTGTAATTAAATTTTAAAATACAAAAATAGTAAAGAGATATTCAAACTTGCACTAAAAATCCAAACGACTAGTTTTTGAAATTATAGCCGTTGGCTATTTTAAAAAAATAATTTTTTTATGTAATTATATTATATTATCTAAGGTAATTTATTGTAAATTATATTATATAATTATGACTTATGTCTTTTAATTCAATTTTAAACACAAAAAATAAATGTAAACAAATATTCAAGAAAATGTCTTATAATTTTTATTAATACGACAAAAAATGACAATATCTTTCTTAGTCTTCCTCCCCCTAATGGAATAAGCACAACAAGGTACTAATACCACCATTAAAAGGAAAAAAAAACTAATCAAGATGTGCCAAAATATAAGTTACATATTAATCTAGATATTATCTCTAACAAATTTCATAAATCTTTCAAGGTTTGGAGGAATTTCCGTTGGTGGTGGCAGAAAAGAAGCTTCTTCATCACCACTTCCGGGTGAAGTAGCATCCTCCGCAAGTTTCTCTAGCATTTCTTCATAAGCTTCGTCTATCTCCGATTGTGATTCAAGTAGTTCAAAATTTCTTCTTTCTGAACGGATCAAATTTCTGAAGAGTACTGATTTTTCCAAGCTCTCCTTCATAGACGCTCTATGATCACCGATTTGAAGTCTCGCTTGACTGAAAGCGCTCTCCGATGCCACTGTTGAAGCTTGAATACTTAAGATATCTCAAGCCATCCTTGAAAGAACCGAATAGTGTTTTTCTTTGTCCTTTCACCACTCCAAAACATTGAAGGTGCCGTCTGGATTCTCTGA
>MDKI01085820.1:0-14149 GCA_005239505.1 Nicotiana paniculata | reverse complement strand
TTTCGGATAAATATTATCAAATACGTATTTTTGTGGGACCCATGAACAGAAGATAATAATAATTCACATGGGGAATCAAAGAATATAGACAACCCTACTATTTCTATGAATAGAGTAATTTATGGAAGTTGTGCATTTGCTTGTTTCATTTGTATCGTACGGATCATGCCAAAAGAAAGAAGGGATGTCCTTAACATACATGAGCCGATTCTCTCTACTCCCTCAAACACACATTAATTGCGACAACATGTAACGATGGATTGAAGTAAGAAAAAATCCTTATAATATTCTTGATATCTCCTCGGCAGGGAAAATGTATTACGATTTGACCATTCACCCAATTGTTTAGCTTCAGCACCTAAAGCATATACCTATTTGGAGGAACTCTTGTTTCTTTGTAGCACAAAGCATTCCTTACTCAACTTCTTTAATAATGTAGGTGGGAATCTAGTTGGAAGAAGTCCGGTTTATATCAAGATTGGATATTTAGTTTCAGCACCATTCACCCAATTGTTTAGCTTCAACACCTAAGCAATGTGCTTATAGTATCTCTAGATTAAATATATACACATCTCCTAAGCAATTGATAGTAGCTAGCCATTTCCCATTTGAAATTCTAACCCTTCCTCTTAATTAATTAGGGAGGTTGATATTTTAACCTTGTGAGTGGAACCAACTTTAGGGATGACTAATCTACAAAACTCACAAACCATTCCACCTTGAAATGTGACTTAAAGAGTCACTTGTATAGGGCTGTGACGTTAAGGGATCATGCCCCCTTAATCTTATCCAAAAATTTGATTTACTATTTAATTTCTTACTTAAAAATCCATACTTACCCAATTATCCCCTACAATTAGAAATTATCGCAAATTACTTAAAATGATATACACCTTACTATCATGGCCATGTAGTATCTTGTATGGCACTAGTCCATAAATACAGGGTATTATAGCTTAGACCGTATTTTATCTCAAAATGTCAAATTTCGACGAAATTTATTTTCTTTGATTCGCTCACCCTCTCACCTCCACGAATTTACTTATCACGTATTTGAAATAGTACAATACTTATAATTTCACAATAATCTCATTCCCAAACTTACGTCGATTAACTTATGACGAAACTTTATCATACAAAAATGCGGGATGTAACATCGCATTTCCGAGCTTCGATTAATTTATTTATGGAGCACTTCACGTACAAAAACATGGGGTGTAACATCATCCCCCTCTTTGGAACATTCGCTCTCGAATGTTTACTGATGCATTTATCATTCTTATAACCCATAGCTCTTGCGAATACTTTAATATTCTCATTTCATTTAGACAACTGTTCTTAGAATAAATCCAAAGGCCATGGCATTCCCCCTTTTGGGCCTCTTTCTCATACCACGACTTGTAGTCAGAATCCTTCTAATCTCGTAACTGTTGCTACCTTCTGTCATGCAGTCTGTACGACTCTAACTTTGTATGTGCGCCTATGATATGCTTCTCTCCCCTTTCCTCCAGCTCTTAGCCAGTCTCTAGGACTCACTTTGTGAACATATACAAAATTATGTCAAGCTGTCCCTCTGGGCGTCATTAGCTTTATTACATCTAAGTAGGTCGTAATATACCATAAATCTTACTTCGATTTATTGTTGCTGAGGTCTGCGACCAAACTCCAGGTTACTCTTGTTGCTTATCCTATATGCATAAAGCTAAGTCTTTTAACGCTTCTTCATTACTGTTCATCTTGAGAATGATGGTCTAATCTCATTTCGTACTTTGTATCTTTTATCCATCCATTGTCGATTTACCTCAATGTTGATCTACAATCTTCCATTGATAACTTGAAACCTCTTTACATAATCACTAGGGCTCACGTTGCATCGTGGAACATTAGGAGTGATTTTCCTGATCCACCTGGGGGCGATATAATACAATAATTCCATAATCATATGTGATTCACCTTATGTGGTTAATTTAAACCTGTACAATTTATGAAATCATTACCCAAACGTCATCCTTTATCTATCACAATTACACCCTCATTCTATTACCGGGGCAGCATTCCACCTCTGCTAAATGCTATTAGACTAGCCTCCTTTGAGTTCATTCAGGCTATACTGAGATTTGTATAACTTAGAGAAATCATCAACTCTTCTTGTTTTCATGGTCTTAATACTGCGGATTTATCCACTTTCGTCACCTTCTCACTTGTCTTTTCTTATCCTTACTCCTGTTTTCCAAAAAAACCTTGTCACTCTACTACACTTTAGCTTGGCAACCTACACCTATCTTTTTATACTACTTGAAATCTTCTTTCAACTTGTTTGCACCATAGATTTCCTTGTGTTATTCTGGAACATCAAGCGAGACATTACATCGTCTCTAATTCTCTTTAGTCTCTTAGCTAGACTTTTCGATACTTAGAAACCATAGGTTGGAAGATATTCCACTGATGATGCCGCTATCATTCTTGGATGTTGAATCCTCGCACTATTAGCCTTCTATCCGAAGTAGGGATTATTCACAATCTTCTGCATTTAAATACCTCGTATGTTGTTCAACATTACCTTACTTACCTTCACATCACATCTTCTCTCTCTTTCATGATCTCTCTCCCACATAGGTATAATTCATATCCACGACTTCAAGCTCTATTATAATACTTGCACCTTTGGTGCATACATAATCCAGTAGGAGCTTCATACTGACTTCTTATGAGACTGATACTCTTCTAAATGGCTTTATCATAGAGCCGTTATAGAATATGGCTACTGTACTATCTCTCTTGTACCTCTGATATTTAAGAGTGATCCTGCAATATTCTCAATCACGAGGTCTATAATTTTCTTGGTCCAATAATCATATTCCTTATTTACTTCGTTGATGTAACTCTTTAGTTTCCACCTTCTTTTGATCAGTCTTTATGTAGTCTTAAGCTACCTACCGATCTGCATTTCATGGTATCAGTTATTACATTTAGCCTTTTATGGGCACTAGGGAATATCCATGATAGAATCTTTTAGTAATTCAATCCTTCGTCTGTGACCTAGGCTCAATTCTTTCTTTAACTTATACCGGAATCTTCTATGGTTTTATATGCTACATGTATAAAACTTCAAACTCTTAAGTGCGGTCATACGTAACTAACTCTGGATCATGAATCAAATAATTCTTTTTGTTCCATCTCAACTTTCTTCAAACGTAAGCAATTATCTTTTTTTGGTCTTTCTGCCCCCTTTTTGTGTGCATACTTAGCTTATCTTGGTGCCCATGCATATTGGAATTCCATACAACTCATATGATCTTGAATATCATTTTTTGTTTTACTTCCCGTTCATTATCCACGATATGTGCCACTTTCTTATGGAGTACATGCAATGTTGTTACGATACTGTTATTATAAGACCATTCCCTCTTGGTTCACTGAGCTTAGGTTGAAGCCTTGTTCCTTACTTCCTCAGCTAGTCTTTCATTGTGGTACATAGGGAAGACCCTCTGACTCTTGTATATATGTGAGATTATTACGGATCTTTTGATGTCCTTCTTTGCTTATAATTATCCGTAGTTACTTATCTCCACGCCCTTGTGCTTGTAGGGTTACTCCTAAACTAATATTTTGATTTTCTTTATGGTGGCACTTTATTTTATCCCCGTAACACTCTTACGGTACCTTTAACTACCTCGACTCCTATTTGAATATACCTCAAGTGTTATAATGACATTACTGCAAGGTTGAATCCTCCATGTTGGGGTTTTACTACATTTATCTTGCATGATCTGATGATTTGTCTGTAGCTTCTTGTCTAGTCATGACTAGGCTTTTCCGGAATCAACTATTAATTATTCGTCAGCCATTCTCATATCCATATTCCGCGTAATCTTTCTTGGGTTATTTCTTTGTCTTAATTTACCTCACATACTAGCTCCTTATCTATTAATCACATCCCATGCAGGAACACTTACTCCCTTTTTTTTTTGACGCCGTGCTTACTTAATGTTCTGGAATCATAGCATTTGTAACATTTGGATAAGTGCAATCTCATCCCTTTCTCATTTTTATTGCATTCTTCCTTTATCATTCCATATTCCCCCCTTTAGGGGAGTACTAAGACTTGGAGGTATGACGACCCGCCTATAGATATTTTTCCTCTTCATCTTTGGCGTCCTTTCACATCATCTATGACCCTTACTAGCCTTGTGGTAATCCTTCTGTACCAAGGATAACAAAATTCCTCACTTGCGATGGTGACACTTAGTATAACTGGCACATACAGTTCCTTAAGCTCAACTTTGCTCATATTGCTTGCTTTAGGGAAGCGTCTCCCTAAATTGACCGTTTTCTGAATTCATCATGGATCTTATTCTGTTGTACATTCTATTATTGTCGGACTGCATTCTAAACTTCCCATGATGCCGACTGTTATCAATCAGTCCCTAATTCATGTTTAGTTTATCTCACTCACCAATCCGTACTGGTTCTATTACTCTGGGGTCTATCTTTTCCTTTCGATAGTTGCGTTGGAGTCACGAAATTATTTCTCGAAGTTAGGATATGACTTTATGTCCTATGCTCTTTTGTTGTCTCAAGGCCTGTCACCTCTTGTCTTTTCCTTCACTTGACTATAGACTCTGTAATACTGTCATTTTTTTTTACCTACCGTTGTCACTCATGTATAAGATCTTACTCTTAATGCTTTATTAGCTATCTTCTTATTTCCTGCTAACATTTCTATCCATCACTTTTGTCACGACCCCAAAACCAGGCCAGTCGTGATAGCGCCTATCATGGAACTAGGCCATCCAAAACCCAAACTCAAATCATAATAAGCTTCCATTTACATATTTACTATATCGATTACCCATAAAGGTTTCCTTTAAACATTTATAACACAGTTAAATCTATACTGAACATTAAATACAATCCCCGAGAACCCAGAGTCATTGGTCATGAGCATCTACATAAAATATACAACTCAAACGAAAATAAATTCTATAATAGTAAGTAGGAGAGGGAGCAGGACTACAGATGCATGCAGCTACCTCGCAAACCTCCGAGAATCTCTGGAACAGATAGACAGCTCACCTTGCCCTAACACCTGGATCTGCACACACGGTGCAGGGACTAATGAAAATAAATCAGGTCTGAGCAACAAGAAACACATAAAATCAATGTCATCAATTCACAAGATGCACAACATTTCTTTCCAACAGTATAACATAGATGTATGAAATCATCATGCCTTAAAAGCAACTTAAGAAAAATCCTTTGAAGAATGTATATTTTCAACAACTTCAAACCGAAAGATTTAGAACGAAAATAAAATGAATCATATAGAGGCCCCTCGGGCAAAACATATTTCATAAGCTCAGAGTGAAAGTAGTAAAATCATAAGTAGCCCCTCGGGCAAAAACATGTATCATAATCAGCCCCTCGGGCATGCCTCACTGCCACTCATAATTAGCCCCTCGGGCATACCTCACCATCCCTCGTAATCAGTCCCTCAGCACCTCACAGTCACTCATGCCTCCCAATCACTCGTCACTCGGCAATCTGTGCGCTCACGGAGGGGTGTGTACAGACTCCGGAGGGGCTCCTTCAGCCCAATGTGGTGTAAATCAGGCTGAGTTTCGAAAACAGTATGCACAATGCAGCTGAGTGAAATCATCAATACATAGTGAGGAAAAACAGCAGTGAAAAGCCCTCAAGGGTTCTAAAGAGATCGGCACGAGTCTCCAAACACGGCTTATAGCCCAAATATTTCACAAATCTTTAGAACATGATTTAACATAAGGTTTTGAGTAAAATATGCAACTCATTAGTTGTCTAATCCAAAAATTAGTATGCGCCACATACTCATAATCTGACATGTGCGCCTTTCTAAAATCAGTGAGAATTATGTAGTCCAAGGTTTCATACCCTCAGGACAAGATTTATAACCATTACTTACCTCACCGGGCCACAACACTAGTCCGCTATGCTCTTGCCCCTCAAATTGGCTCCTGATTGCTCTGAATCTAGCCAAAACCAGTTTAATATCATTAATATATACCAAAGGAACACAACCCAGTCGAAAACTATCAAATCATAAAAGAATCTTGAAATTCAGCCAAACCCGAGCCCCGAGCCCAGGTCTCGGAATCCAATAAAATTTACATCACAAGAACCCTTATCCTCCCACGAGACCGTACATACCAAGAACATCAAAATCGGACCACAATTGCGGAGTAAAATTTCCAAAAGAAATTCCCAACTCTTTCCTCCCATTTTCAAAACTTTTCTTACTTTAATCCTTCAAATACAAGCCTAATCTGAATCAAAATAGCATAGAAACAATGTTAATAACCCGAGAACTTACCTTCACTGAAGAACCACGAATTCCCTTCTTCAATTTGCCTTTAAAGAGCTCCTCTCGCATGCAAATATGGTGGAATGAGACAAATTTCACGGAGGCCCCTTTTTATACTGTTTCTGCCAGCATTTCCGCACCTGCGGACACTTGGTCGCACCTGAGGACTCGTACCTGCGGTCCTAGGTGCGCACTTGCGGCTTCGCAGGTGCGGCCATCTCTTCACACCTGCGGAATTCCCCTGCCTAGACTCCTTTCGCGCGCATAACCTTTCGTACCAGCGACATCGCACATGCGGCTACCTATTCGCAGGTGCGACCAACACCAGAAACTCACACCAGCAGCTATTTGCTGCAAATTTCCAAGTTCAAAACCCCGCCAACCATACGAAATAAATCCCGAGCCCCTCGGGGCCCCAACCAAACATACCAACATACCCCGTAGCATTATTCCAACTTAGTCGAGCCTTCGAAACGCCGAAAACAACATGAAAACTCCAAAATTGCATCAAATTCAAGCCTATGAACTTTGAAACTCCCAAATTTCGCCAACTACGCCGAAACCAACCAAAACACCTCCGATTGACCTGAAATTTTGCACACATACCCAAAATGAAATTACGGACCTGTTCCAACTTCCGAAATTCCATTCCGACCCCGATATCCTATTTTACACGGTCGACCGGAAATCGCCAAAAACTAACTTTCGCCAATTTAAGCCTCATTCTACACCGGACATCAAAACTTCATTCCGAACACACTCCTAAGTCCCAAATTACCTAACGAAGCTATCCGAGCCATAAAACCTGCATTCTGAGGTCGTTCACCAATAAGTCAACTCTCAATTGACTTTCTCAACTATTAGGCTACCTTGAGAGACTAATTGCCTCAATTCTCACCATGACCACTCTGAACCCGAACCAACCGACCCAATACACATAAATGAAGCTGAACCACATAAAATGAAGCAGGAACGGGGGAAACGGGGCTAAATTCTCGGAACGACCGGCCAGGTCGTTACATCCTCCCCCACTTAAACGTGCCAAGAGTTGTTCCCCAACACTATCAAACTGTTACATAGCTTAGCATGCACATACCCGGGGGTGATCCCGCGTCACCCTATCCCGTATAGGTCCAATAGCACAATACCGTTGAAATTTCGAAATCCAAATCCTGGCCCATAAACCTTAGAACCAAATTCACACTTCTGAAATAATATATAAGATCAAAAATTCCATAACTATAGGTTGAACATGTCTGAACATGCTGAATCAAGCCACATAGGTACCCCAGAGGAAATCACATAATACACCGCGTGACTCAAACACTCATAGCAATAACTCTTAACCACAATAACTGCTCAGAACAACCCAATACCGGTACATAACCTCTTATCAAGAAATGCCTCGCTCTAACACTTCCATATATTGCCAATGATGAAAGAAGCATGTAGAACTAACAACCATTCGTCAGATCAGTCAGACATGAAACTCCCCCTTCCCAAACAGGAATTATAGCAGATTTCTAAGCCGACTCTCGATATTTATCCTTCCAACTATGCTATAGAAAATTCTGGAAATGTTCACTCTAGGTCCAATGACCTATTCTCATCCATCACGACTACCCTGATAACATGACACTAACCATTCGACACATCGATAAAATTCGAAGCCAAAACCTGTGCAACTTGTGCACTTATCAACAACTTCCCAATGTGATCAAATTATATAAAAGATCCCCACGAGAGGACTATCCTGCCATTAACAATTACCATCACCATATCATACTAACAGCCTGACACACACTGCGGAAATCAAAAACAGATGTATCCAATACCAAACGTCATGCCCCTACATAACTCCGCTATACTACGCGATCTCATCCAACACCGGACCACTTGAAATACTTCAAGACACCTTGCCCAAAATCAATAACCATTCGAAATTCGACATCAAGTACTCAAAGTGCATTGCCATAACCACGGGGGAAACCAGACGATACCATGCCACTCGAAATAGAAGGTATATAACCAACATGTCTCAATCCCGCAACACCCAATTACTTATCTTACTCAAATCTAGCTATAAAGCCCAATTAGAACCGCACCATATGTGCATATAACCAATAATCACCACTCATCGCAACATCGAAGAGTAACTCATAGATCACTCTAGGACATGAATAAACTCAATCATAATCGAATGGTACATTTCTCAATTATAGAAACTCGGAGCCAACAATTCCGACCCGGTGTAGAACACACACCCATATTAGCCTACCAGTGACCCTAAATTAACTCTGATCACCCACACCAGATAGATAACTTACCGAAAAGTTCACAATGACAAAATCATGGTACATACTAACATCTGACTAGCTCAGCTCGCATCTTCACAGTTCACTACAACAAAATATCCTGTTTATGAGAACTCTCAGTCTCGAAGTCCATGAAATGTACAGATTACCATATCTGATTACAACTCCACCACTCGAATACATAACACATCCCAAATACTCACTCGTTCCACGAGGGATACCCCTATAATTCTTCCGTGTACCAAGCAACCTTGAATATCAACAGTCGATCCAACAATAGGGCGCCGCGATACCAATGAAGTACCCTTAACTCAAACACATTGCTCTTTCTGAAATATATACCCTCATCAAGTCGCACCAATTAGTGATATCATCTACCTAGTCGTCTGAAATTTCCCATGCTGCCTAAGAATTTATGACCTTCCTTCCAGAATCGAACTGTGACCTCACATATGCAAATCTCAACTACCCAACATACCGCACACGCCATGACAACCTAGGAAAAATACGGGAGCTCCATGGTCCCTTCTGAGCCACAAGCAACTACGTACCCAATTGGCCAAGAACCTCCATTAAATTCACTACACGTCATAAGAAAATATGCACCCTTAACCGCGGTAGAAACCATCCGTAACTATCTGAAATCCCATTTGCGCAACACCAAACCATCACGATTGACTTCTTCTAACTCAACCAAACTACGCAGGCCACCAAAAATCCCAGAGCATTGCTAAAAAACACCCGAAAAACTCGTCACCTCATGAACACCCAAGAACTAATCGTATCCCTACCATGCCGATCCGACCTACTACCAAGTCGCCCTATTTACCCAGGTTCCTTCTGACTTACCTTCAAATTGATACTTCTTCATGCCATAATACCACAAATTTGCAGCCCAGACTCACCACACGTGACCCAAGCACAAAACAATACCGTCTAAGGCTCATAAGCGACTGAATACTCCCTCAATCATCCCCAAATGCACCACATTAGAAAAACTTACCCTGAAGAGACTTCCTGCGAATCTAAAGCTATTACCTTCACCTTCCTGGTACCGATATGTAGAATCCGTGATGATGTAGAAGTACCACAAGTCTTAACATCCTCTGCCGTAAACCTCAATGACACTGACCAATTAGACAGAATCGACCTGACCCATTTGCACACTGACATACTGGGAAAGTAATCCACTCACTTGAAGCCATAAGAAAATTCATACACTGTACACACTACACCTTTTTCAATTTCCACTAAATCATTCAATAGAACCCAATTACCCAACAGAGTACATCACAACCTATATCGAAGAATTCCCTTACTCGTGACTTTCCCAGACCCCACACCTGCAGGTCATAACTGATTTACCAATATACCTCGAACTGAAACCAATACCTCACATAATCATGTCAATAACGAACTCCTCCACTTGGCTCAAAGTCGATCAAGACAAACAAGACTATGCCCACACATTATCACTGCCACCATGTTGTGGTGGGATTCAACTAAATCCTCCATAAGCTTATATGACCCAAACCATCTAACACTCAAATCAATTGCCAATCTCGCATCCACCATTGTGATTGTCATGCCAACTCCCCACAAGCGATCTAAACTCAAATTTCAACATGTATCGTCTACTGGTAGAAGAGAACATATAACAGAACTACATAGCGACCACACACCCTAGGACACCCCGCAGGAGATACCCCTGCCCGCTTAGCCTCAACTGCTATCTCCCCATACACTTCTGAAAACTAGAACTATCACGCAATCACTGCACCTTCCTGCATCTGAACACAACCAACGCCTACCCTCGAGGCACCACAATACGCGGTAAAAACCTGAAGCTGATGGCAAAACTATCACTGGAGCTGTGGTCACAGAAATCTCGAGCTTCTGGAAGCTCTACCCACATATGTCTGGCCACATGGATACCCTTACTGGACACCACATGTCCCAAGAGTGCTACTGAACCGAGCCAAAATTCACACTCGGAGAATTGGCATAGAGCCTTTCCTCCCTGTATCCTTATAATGCCATCCTCAGATACTGAGTATGCTACTCTCAGCTACGCGAATATGCCAGGACGCCATCAATGAATACAATAACAAGGAGTGCTAATACGGCTGGAATAAACCGTCACCAAATACATGAACGTTACTGGGGAAAATGATCAACTCAAAAGACATCACCAGGAACCCATGAACCAACAGAGAAATCCGCTTCATTCCACAACTACACAACATGAGAGGTCTTCCAACATACTCACAACTCAAGGCCATATACCAAATCGAGACAGAAATCAAACACTCAATGAATCATGCCACATTTCCAGCCAACCCTTTTAACACAATTCACAGTCTGAACACATCTAACCATCAAATCACACCCACCACATCAGCATCTAGTCACCAATTCTCATCAATAAGAACATAAACGGACATACAAGTCCCCAATTACATGTGCCCACACAATGAAATTCTCAACAATCAAGCCACAGAATGAATACGGCCTCAAGTCCTCCAGACTGGCCATTACCAACATGCCAAAATCACATCTCATCCCGGGAAGTCACAAGCCGTCGATGCACAACTGATACAAAGCGCTCTCGTGCGCATTCGAATACATGGAAGGAATTCAAGAGTTACGCTCTTGGCTGAATACAACAGATTCGCACGACAAGAATTTAAGAATGTGAGTTTTTTCCTAAGGGTTCCGCAGCCTCTCGAAGATAAGTACAGACATCTCCGTACCAATCCGCAAGACTCTACTAAACCTACTCATGACCGGTGAGTCCTATGTAACCTAGCGTTGTGATACCAAACTGTCACGACCCCAAAACCAAGCCAATCGTGATGGCGCCTATCATGGAACTAGGCTAGCCAAAACCCAAACTCAAATCATAATAAGCTTCCATTACATCTTTACTATACTGATTACCCATAAAGGTTTCCTTTAAACATTAATAACACAGTTAAATCTATATTGAACATTAAATACAACCCCCGAGAACCCGGAGTCACTGGTCATGAGCATCTACATAAAATATACAACTTAAACAAAAATAAATTCTATAATAGTAAGTAGGAGAGGGAGCAGGACTGCAGACGCATGCAACTACCTCGCAAACCTTCGAGAATCTCTAGAATAGATACACAGCTCACCCTGCCCTAACACCTGGATCTGCACACAATGTGCAGGGAGTAATGTGAGTACACCAACTCAGTATTAATGAAAATAAATACGGTCTGAGCAGCAAGAAACACATAAAATCAATGTCATCAATTCACAAGATGCACAACCTTTCTTTCCAACAGTATAACATAGATATATGAAATCATCATGCCTTAAAACAACCTTCAGAAAATCCTTTGAAGAATGTATATTTTCAATAACTTCAAACAGAGGATTTAGAATGAAAATGAAATGAATCATATAGAGGCCCCTCAAGCAAAACATTTTTCATAAGCTCAGAGTGAAAGTAGTAAAATCATAAGTAGCCCCTCGGGCAAAAACATGTATCATAAGTAGCCCCTCGGGCATGCCTCACAGTGATTCATAATCAGCCCCTCGGGCATGCCTCACCATCACTCGTAATCAGTCACTCAGCACCTCATAGTCAGTCAACACCTCACAGTCACTCATGCCTCCCAATCACTCGTCACTCGTCACTCGGCACTCTGTGCGCTTACTGGGGTGTGTATCAGACTCCGGAGGGGCTCCTTCAGCCCAAGCGCTAATATCACTCAGCATCTCACCATCACTCAGCACCTCATAATCAAGCCATCGGCCTCACTCAACAGAACAACTCAAAAGGCCCCTCGGGCGAATCAATATAACAGGGTACTCGACCCAAAATATCATTTTAAATCTCAAAGTGGTGTAAATCAAATTGAGTTTTGAAAACAGTATGCACAATGCAGCTGAGTGAAATCATCAATACATAGTGAGGAAAAACAGCAGTGAAAATCCCCCAAGGGGTCTAAACAGATTGGAACGAGGCCCCAAACACGGCTTATAACCCAAATATTTCACAAATCTTTAGAACATAATTTAACATAAGGTTTTGAGTAAAATATGCAACTCATTAGTTTTCGCAGAGAGGACCTAGTCCAATCAAAAAATCAGTATGCGCCACATACTCGTCATCCGACATGTGCGCCTTTCTAAAATCAGTGAGAATTATGTAATCCGGGGTTTCATACCCTCAGGACAAGATTTATAACCATTACTTACCTCACCGGGCCACAACACTAGTCCGCTATGCTTTTCCCCCTCAAATTGGCTCCCGATTGCTCTGAATCTAGACAAAACCAGTTTAATATCATTAATATATACCAAAGGAACACAATCCAATCGAAAACTATCAAATTATACAAGAATCTCGAAATTCGGCCAAACCCGAGCCCTAGGCCCACGTTTCGGATTCCGATAAAATTTACATCACAAGAACCCTTATCCTCCCACGAGACCGTACATACCAAGAACATCAAAATCGGACAACAATTGCCCACTAAAATTGCCAAAAGAAATTCCCAACTCTTTCCTCCCATTTTCCAAACTTTTCTTACTTTAATCATTCAAATACAAGCCTAATCCGAATCAAAATAGCATAGAAACGATGTTAATAACCCAAGAACTTACCTTCACTGAAGAACCACGATTTCCCTTCTTCAATTTGCCTTTAAAGAGCTCCTCTCGCATGCAAAACTGGTGGAATGAGACAAATTTCACGGAGGCCCCTTTTTATACTGTTTCTGCCAGCATTCCGCACCTGAGGACACGTAGTCGCACTTGCGGACCCGCACCTGCGGTCCCAGCTGCGCACCTGCGGCTTCGCAGGTGCGGCCATATCTTCGCACTTACGGAATTCCCCTGCCTAGCCTCCTTTCGCACCTGCGCACAACCTTTCGCACCTGCGGATACTCATCTGCAGGTGTGGCCAACACCAGAAACTCACACCAGCAGCTATTTGCTGCAAATTTCCAAGTTCAAAACCCCGCCAACCATCCGAAATAAATCCCGAGCCCCTCGGGGCCCCAACCAAATATACCAACACACCCCATAGCATTATTCCAACTTAGTTGAGCCTTCGAAATGCCAAAAACAACACGAAAACACCAAAATTACATCAAATTCAAGCCTATGAACTTTGAAACTCCCAAATTTTGCCAACTACGCCGAAACTAACCAAAACACCTCCGATTGACCTGAAATTTTGCACACATACCCAAAATGACATTATGAACCTGTTCCAACCTCTGAGATTCCATTCTGACCCCGATAGCCTATTTTCCTTTGCCGACCAAAAATCGCCAAAAACTAACTTTCGCCAATTCAAGTCTAATTCTACACCAGACATCAAAACTTCATTCCGAACACACTCCTAAGTCCCAAATTACCTAACGAAGCTATCCAAGCCATAAAATATGCATTCCGAGGTCGTTCACCAATAAGTCAACTCTCAATTGACTTTCTCAACTATTAGGCTACC
>ML353905.1:493-24441 GCA_005239505.1 Nicotiana paniculata | reverse complement strand
CTATCGAGGTCGGAATGGAATTCCGGAAGTTGGAACGGTTTCGTAATGTCATTTTGGATATTTATGCAAAATTTCAGGTTAATCGAAGGTGTTCTGGTTGGTTTCGGCGTAGTTGGCGAATTTAAGGAGTTTCAAAGTTCTTAGGCTTGAATTTGATGAAAATTTGGTGTTTTCGTGTTGTTTTTGGTGTTTCAAGGGCTCGACTAAGTTGGAATAATGTTACGGGGTGTGTTGGTATGTTTGGTTGGGGCCCCGAGGGGCTCGGGATTGATTTCGAATGATTGACGGGAAGTTGGAGTGATTTTTGGAAATCCGTTGTGCTGGTTTGCTGGTGTTTTCGCACCTGCGGAAAAGGAGTCGCAGGTGCGGTTACGCAGGAGTGGAGAGAAAATTCGCAGGTGCGAGTTTTGTCTATGTAGGGAATGGTCCGCAGGTGCGAGGGGTTTGTCGCACCTGCGATGTCGCTAGTGCCGAAAGTGCATTGCACCTGCGAAGCTGCGGGTGTGGAAAGGTTGTCACAGACGCGAGAATTGACCAGTTAAGTGAGTCTCGCAGGTGCGCACCCTGGGACCGCAGGTGCGTCCAATTGTCCGCAGGTGCGGAAATGACTGTGCAGAATAGTATAAAAAGGACCCCTCCGCGAAATTTATTAGTTTTCATCAATTTGCATGCGGGAGGAGTCCATTGAAGGTGGCTTTGAGAGAGAATTTCAAAGTTCTTCAGCAAAGGTAAGTTCTTTGGTTGTTAATCTCGTTCCTATGCTATTTTGTTAAGATTAGGCTTGAAAACTTAAGAATTTGGGTAGGAAAAAGTTGGAAAAATGGGAGGAAAGAACTGCGATTTCTTTTGAGGTTTTGGAATGGCAATTGTGGTCTGATTTTGGTGTTCTTAATATGTATAGAATCATGGGAGGACGAGGTTTCTAATGATGTAAACATGATTGAATTCCAAGATGTGGGCTCGAGGCTCGGGTTTGGCCGAATTTCGAGAGTTTTGTTTAAATTAATAATTTTCGATTCGGTTGTGTTCCTTGAGTATATATTAATGATGTTAAGATGGTTTTGGCTAGATTCGGAGCAATCGGGAGCCAATTTGAGGGGCAAAGGCATAGCGGACTAGTGTCGCGGCCCGGTAGAGGTAAGTAATGGTCTTAAATATTTTCCTGAGGGTATGGAACCCTGGATTACATATTTTCTCACTGATTTTTAGAAAGGTGCACATGTCGGATGACAGGTATGTGGCGCGTACTGATTTTTGGATTGGACTAAGTCCTCTCTGCGGCAACTAATGAGTTGCATATTTACCTAAATCTTATGTTAAATTATATTCTAAAGATTTTTGAAATATTTGGGTTGTAAGCGTGTTTGGGGCCTCGTGCCGATCTGTTTAGACCCCTTTGAGGGCGTTTTACTGGTTTTTTCCTCACTACCTGTTGATGATTTTACTCAGCATCATTGTGTATATTGTCTTATTTGAAACTCAGCCTGATTTACACTACATGAGCATTAAAATGATGTTTTCGGATCGAATACCCCGTTCTATTACTTCGCCCGAGGAGCTTTTCGAGTGGTTCCACCGAGTATGGCCGAGGGCCAAGAGTGATGGTGAGGTGCTGAGTGATATTAGCGCTTGGGCTGAAGGAGCCCCTCCGGGAGTCTGTACACACCCCTAGTGAGCGCACCGAGTGGGAGTGATTGAGTGATTGGGAGGCATGAGTGGTTGTGAGGTGCTGAGTGATTGTGAGGTGCTGAAGGATTGTGAGGCATGCCCGAGGGGCTGATTATGAAACATGTTTTTGCCCGAGGGGCTACTTATGATTTTACTACATTCATTTGCATACCAAATCCTTGTTTTAATGATGTTAAAAATGTTCATTGTTTTAAGGACTTTTGTAAAGTTGATTTCTAAGGCATGACGATTTCGTATATCTATGTATACTATTGAAAAGTAAGGCTATGTATATTGTGACTTGATAACATTGATTTTTATGTGATTCCTTGCTACTTAGACTTGATTTATTTCCATTACTACTGAGTTGGCTTACTCACATTACTCCCTGCACCTCTGTGTGCAGATTCAGGAGCAGATATCGAGCGTTAGATTTATATATATATCGCAGCGGAGCCAGATCGTGGGGATATAGAGGTAGTTGTTCAGCGTTCGCAGCATCTCTCCTTTCCCTTCCTGTTGTATTTAGCTTTGATTCGGAGTTTTGTATCATAATACTTTATTTTGGCTTATTTCACTAGATGCTCATAAAATGTTGGCTCCGGGTTTTGGGGATGGAAGTACTATGTATAAAATTTGCCTATTATATTAAGAACTTTCTGTATACTGCTATGAATTGCTTGAAACTTAAATGGGATTTTCAAAAGAAAATGTGAACACGCGGTAGTCGGCTAGCCTAGTTCCACGATAGGCGCCATCACGGCCGGTTAGGATTTGGGGCCGTGACATAAATACATGGTATTAGGATGCAATTTTGGCCCATTTACCCATGATAGTATATTAAGAAATATATGTTACGTTGGTACTCGGTTGAGTAAGGTACCCGGTTCCCGTCACGGCTCTCCGGTTTGGGTCGTGATAGAAGTGGTATCAGAGCAGTTCTGTCCTAGGGAGTCTACAAATCGTGTCTAGTATAGTCTTGTTTATGGGTGTATTGTGCACCACACTTATAAGCAGGAGGCTACATGGCATTTAGGACTGTCACTCTATTTTTTTACTCTAGATCGTGTGGTAGAGCTCAGTTGTAGGAAATCAATCTCCTAAATTGTATTATTCATAATACAATGATGCCTACATCTAGAAATACAGTTGGTAAGAGATTGAATGTGTTTGTGGGAGAGTTGATCAGAGGAACTCAATTTCGCATCATGCTTATGATGAGTAAATGTGAGGTCTTCAGCAAATCATGTGTGTACTAAGATGTGTAAGTTTCTTGATAAGGATATATAAGGCAAGAATATCTGTCCACTCATATGGTAAAAAGAAATAAGAGGTAGATACAAGTTTCAAAATGTAAAAGAAACAAGGTGAAGAAAGGTATGAGGTACCTAGTTAGTGAAGAATATTACTATTTATAATTGAGGTAGAGAAATATTAGTACTCTGGGTTACCTTCAACAATAATAAAGGTATGTACAATTTTCCACAGCCATCTCATTTATGCCATATGGGAGCAGTATAGTTTAAGAGCGGGATGGATATATAGGATCCCACTAGGTTAGAGTAACCCAAAATTGTGGATTGATTGTTATCAATAGCTAACATTTCCGAAGGATAGTGAAATGTGGTAATAGATATCCTTGTGAGAGACCCAGATAGTGCACTCTATAATAGAACAGTCAAATATGAATACTAGAATGTTCAAAAATTTTAGAAAATAGTTAGTGGAATCCTAGAAGGGTTAAATATTTACCTTAGTATGACTCCTTACCCTAGTAAAAAAAAGAGAGAGAGAATGTTAGGCGTCCCAAAGAACCAATGATATGAAGCAGGGGGAGCTAACAGTTAAGGAATGTTTTGTTGAAGTCTTCAGAATAAGGTAACAGATAGAAATATTAGCAGGAGAGTAAGAAGAGACTTAATGAAACATTATGAGTAAGATGTAATAAATGGGTGATAATGGTAAACGAAAATATGAGAGGATGACAGAGTCTATAGCCAAGTGAAGGAAAAGAACAGAGGAGACATGCCTTGAGATAATAAAAGTATAAGCCCTAAAGCCATATCCTCATTTCGAGAAATCAATTGCTAAGTCCATCGTGATTACCAGAAGGAAAAGTTAGACCCCCGAGAAATAGAAATTAGTATGGGATAGTAAAAAAAATAGAACATGAATTAAGGATCAAAGGATCTGGTAATAGTCGGCATCGTTTTAGAGATCGTGTCTGGACAATAATAGAGTGAACAATAGAAGAATAACCTTGAAAGGTCATTCACGAATACGCTTCCCTAAAGGCATAGTTAAGCTTCAGGGACTTAATGTTCCAATTACACCAGGCGTCACCTGATAACAACACAATAGGGGTCCGAGAACTACTAAAGAAAATCAAGAAACACGCGGAAGATAAAAGAAAAATAAAGAAACAAAAAAGACGGAAAATTAAAGATAGATTGAATTCCATAAAGAGTTTCTTGAATTCAAGAAGTCTATTCTTGGAGTTGAATCCTAACAACAACAATTAGCTAACAAAGAACTAATCGCCTTTGGTAGAGACGTAAAAACAAGAAATAGATTGTGAAATCCGACCCTTTAGAATAACAAGAACAACAATAAGCCTAAACTTATCACCTTTCTTGAATACCTAGAAGTGATCTAAGATTTCGTAAGAATTTAATCTTACCACCTTAAGTTGAGTCTTGAAGGTTGAAGAATAAATCCAAGAGTAGACACACACAAGATTCCAAGAAAAATCTCACAATTTTTATTGATATTGTATATAAAAATCTACGTCTAAAAACAAACAAGACACCCTAAACTACTTTGGACAACAAGTCCAACAACCTTAGGAAAAGAAAAATACTAGGAAGTAAAAACCAAGTCATTCTTGGAACGTACTTCCAAAAATCTTAGGAAAAGGAAAATATAACCATAACTAACTAGGAAAGAAATAAATATAGTCCCCTAATATATGGAAATATGTCCCAAACCAATCTTGAATAGAATCATAAAAATATGGAAATCTTGAAGGAAATTTGCAAGCAACTAGGCACCAACTTGCACTCAACATCTAGCACGACTATTGTACCCTTCTTTGACATCAAGTAAGTCCTTTTTATGCTATAAAAACGTGGCTTTATGTAGGACTTCATGGGCTGCAAGTTTGGACACATTTTAGGTGCCAAATTCGTCCAACGGTGGCCTGATTTGGACCTTCTTCAGAGAATGTTTCTTGACATATAATCCACCTCTTCTTGGACATGAATTTGGAACATAAAATAAATATAACACATATATTATAACTCATATCCTTTCCTTAAGCTCTTCCTCCCAATTAAAAACTTCTTTACTTGCACTTGATGTCTAATGACCTTGTTTGGCAACACTTTAGCTTGACATCTTGTTAAATGCCCTGTTTGAGATACCAAAGCTTCATTCTTGTCCTTGAATAGATTTGAGCTTCCTAGTATGATATTATTCCTCTCTTCTTGAAGAAAATTCGTCCTCGAATTTCGACCTTGCAAGAAAAAGAAAACATGCACTAGTAAATGACATCCACTAATCTGAAAAAATGGTAGGAACAAAACAAGATAGTGACCATGCGTCCACTTAACCCAATTAAGACCAATAGGTGTAAATACTCCCTTATAAATCATATGGATATCATCATCCCAATAAAATTTATGCCTACTTAGATTTGTCAAATAAAAACCTCTCTCAGATGCACTATATAATGAAATTTGCAATGCGATCTTGTCAATAAGGTATACCAAATATGTGCACGCAAAAGTAATTATAAAATATTGGACATGCAACCATTTAACACAATTATTTCCGCCACATGTATAAATTACGACACTTTTATGATATAGCCAATTATCAATTATAAATCTCATAGATTCTTCTACATGTAAGTTATTCAAAGAAACACATAAATTCTCAGAAAGGTCAGAACAACCCATAAATTCCAAAATAAAATATTCAATACATTCAAGCTTATGATTATAACTTTCCCCAATAATATTCGCAACACCAATGAATTATACATAATTGCTCAAACTTTCACAAAAAGAGTCATAGATAGGTTCATGAATGAGTATTTGATTACTAATGTCACAATAATCATGCATCTCCTCTTTACTAGAAGCAAGTACTTTTACAGTCTCACAATAAATATGACTAGAGGAATGACTTCCCATCGAACAACAAAACTCACATTCTAGCAATTTATCACATGAAAACACATTAGGAACTTGAATAAGAGAAGAAAGAACATTTAACTCATTACCAATCCTTTTCTCATAAATTTCATGCCTCTTTCTACCAAGTTGGAATGCATAATCATCTATGTCATACTCAATTTCAAAATTAAGCAAATTACTCTTGCACTTGAACTTAGATATTATAGTTAATGACTTGATATGCATCAAAATATCATCATTCATAAAAATTATAAACTCACCAACATAAGAAGTAAGAGTATAATTCATTACCTCCAAAAATACATTAGGTGTTCCACAAAGGCCAAGAATGTGAATAAACCAATTATAAATACCATACTTGGACTTAATTATTAATGGAACAACATCACCTTTTATTCTTTTACGCAATGGTTCTAACTTAACAATGTCTTTAGGGAACTCCATGTTGTCAATCTGTAAATAAAAATCAAAATAGTAAAAGGTTCAACAACAAAGAAATTAATCAAGTTGTTATTATCCACCATCCAGCAAGAATTGATTTCGTTAAATTCATATGTTGGAATCCAATTAGATCCTTTACAAATATCTCTTGTGCATCACCCCCACTTTCAAAAGGACTTTCCACATATGGCTGCACAAAATCACAAGAAGTAAAACAAGAAAGAGTTAAAGGGTTATAAAGTAAAAAAATATTTTTCTTGCATACAGTCTCTTTGGCTTTTGTCACAGAACTAGATTTCTCTGAACCCTTATCCTCTTCTCTCTCGCCACGGTTTTCTTCTTTTTCTTCACTCAAACCCTCTTGTTTCTCTACCTCGCATCTTTTTTCTATCTCACGGCCTTCTCTCTTTTATGTCCTCTCAAGCTTACTCTTTTCCCCCCTTGACATCCCACTCTCTTCACTCAACACAATCTCTCCTTTTTCCTCTCTTGGGATGTCAACATGCACTCTCTTACTCCTCTCATTCTTTTCTCTCTCATATTTTTTCATATTCTCTTTAACAGTCTTTTCGTCTTCACAAATTTGTGAGGGAGTCAAAGGCCGAAGAATGAGTTTCTTCCTGTTAACCTCAAAAGAGTATCTGTTTTTTTCCATGCTATATGAAGCTCTTCTATAGACATACCATGGTTTTCCTAACAAGTAGGATAATTATTCATGGGAATTACATCACACCAATTGCATCCTCATACCTTCCAGTAGCGAATAGTAATAGCACTATTTTATCCACCTTTACTCCTCTCAACATGTAGGGTTCAATATGCTCAACACAAGGCAAGTTCTATCTTTCAACCATATAACAACTAATTGAGTTATAGCCATATTCTTTGTCAATTCTAAGGGCACAAATCGCGGACATCACTTTAGCTCTTGTTTGAAAAACAACTTTACCATCTTCCTTCTATTTGCTATACTGTAAGTTTGACTTTTCAAGTTGTTAAGTCATAACTCGCCTCCTTTCACGATAAGTACATGTTTGAAACGTCTTGAACAAACATTCGAAGAATTAGGTATCTCTCAAGTTTGGTTTTTTCCTTTACTCTCATCTCTCTTGCCTTTTTCCACTCACTGCAACTCTTGGTCATTACTCTTTAGATTTATTAATAAACCTTACTAGTCACAACCCTTAGTGATAAGAATATGGAGTTTAGAAAAAGAAAGAAAAGGAATGGCCAAACCTAGGAAGAATAGGAATTGGTTAGTAGAAAAAATAACGAAATCTAGGAAACTCAAAACACACAAGAATAAGGAAAGAAGTTTCCTTAATATTTAAGAACAAGGATCCCCTCTTCTTGTTTTCTTTCTCGACTTGGAAACCAAATAATACCTGAATTCTTAAATAGTAATGTGCTAAAACTTTTTTTTGGGCTGATTTTCGTTTTTAATTTTTTTTATTTTGCTCAAGAACCTCCCAAGATTATCAAAATTGAAATCGTGATTAGCCTATGCTTTGATACCACTTGATAACAACACGATAGGGGTCCGAGAACTACTAAAGAAAATCAAGAAACACGCGGAAGCTAAAAAAAATAAAGAAACAAAAAAGACAAAAAATTAGAGATAGATTAAATTCAAGAAAGAGTTTCTTGAATTCAAGAAGTCTATTCTTGGAGTTGAATCCTAATAACAACAATTAGCTAACAAAGAACTAATCGCTTTTGGTAGAAACTTAAAAACACGAAATAGATTGTGAAACCCGACCCTTTAGAATAACAAGAAGAACAATAAACCTAAACTTATCACCTTTCTTGAATACCTAGAAGTGGTCTATGATTTTGAAAGAATTTAATCTTACCACCTTAAGTTGAGTCTTGAAGGTTGAAGAATAAATCCAAGAGTAGCTACACACAAGAGTGCAACAAAAATCCCACAATTTTTATAGATATTGTATATAATAATCTACGTCTAAAAACAAAGAAGACACCCTTTATATAGACAGGGGTCACAAAATTGTACCTAAAAAATAAGGAAATAAAGTCCTAAACTACTTTGGACAACAAGTCCAACTACCTTAGGAAAGGAAAAATACTAGGAAGCAAAAACCAAGTCATTCTAGGAAAGTACTTCCAACAATCTTAGGAAAAGGAAAACATAACCTTAACTAACTAGGAAAGCAATAAATATAGTCCCCTAACATATGGAAATATGTCCCAAATCAATTTTGGATAGAATCATGAAAATCTGGAAATCTTGAAGGAAATTTGCAAGAAACTAGGCACCAACTTGCACTCAACATCTAGCACGACTATTGTACCCTTATTGGACATCAAGTAAGTCCTCTTTATGCTATAAAAACTTGGATTTATGTAGGATTTCATGGGCTTCAAGTTTGGACACATTTTAGGTGGTGGCCTAATTTGGACCTTCTTCAGAGGATGTTTCTTAAGATCTAATCCACCTCTTCTTGGACATGAATTTGGGACATAAAATAATTATAACACATATATTATAACTCATCTACTTTCCTTAAGCTCTTCCTCCCAATTAACAACTTCTTTACTTGCACTTGATGTCTAATGACCTTGTTTGGAAACACTTTAGCTTGACATCTTGTTAAAGACCCTATTTGAGATTCCAAAGCATCATTCTTGCCCTTGAATAGATTTGAGCTTCCTAGGATGCTATCATCACCCTTGTGCATAAGAAATTCAATTATCCCTGGTGTAGAAGGGTTACCACAAGGCAAATAGAATGTGAGTGAAGATGAAAAAAAGTGCCAAAGATGAAGAGGTAACTATCGAATGGAAAAGAAAGAATGCGGTAAAAAGGGGAAAGGAACGAGATTGCATTTATTCAGATCCTAGAGATATAATATGACTCCAGAACATTATGCAAGCATGATGCTGGGGAGAATCAATAAGGGTTTCACACTCGATGATATTGTGATATAAGTGGGAATGGACACTTGATACATAAGGATCGCGTACGAGAGGTAAGTTAACACAAATGGCATAACTTAAGAGGTGTTACATAAAATAAAAATGTAAGAGTGGACCAACGGGTAGTCTGTAATTGATTCGGGAAGAGCCTAGTTATGGCTAGATAGGAGGATACAGACAAATCTGTAGATCATGCAAGATAAACATAGTGAAACCCAACATAGGAAATTCAGTCTCTCAGATACGACATCATAATCCTTGAGAAATATTCAGATAGGAGTTGGGGTAGTAGAAGGTGCAAAATAAGTGTTACAGAAATAAAAGGGAGTGCCACTACGGAGACAACTGAAATTTCAATTCAGAAACAACCCTACGAGCACAAGGGAGCGAAGGTAAGTAACTAAGGATAATGATAGGCGAGTAAGAATACCGTGGGTTATACAATGTAATAAGCTCGCAGCTTTACAAAAGTCAGAGGGTCTTCCCTAAGCAATGTAACGAAAGACCAGCTAAGGAAATAAGGAAGAAGGATTGAACATAAGCATAGCGACCTAAAGAAGAAATGGTCGTGTAACAGCAGTCTCACTATAATATTGTATGCACTTTATAAGAAAGTAGCACCTATCGTGGCTAATGAAAGAGAAGAAGAAAAAATAATCATGAGTTGATAATTGAGATCATATGAGATACAGGGAACTCCAGTACTCGTGGGCACTAAGATAAGCCAAGTATCCATGTAGCAAGTGACCGAACGACCAGGCAAAGTAATTTCTTACATTTAAAGACAACTGAGAAAGCATGAAAGGAAATCTATGGTGCTAGCATGTTAAAAGGAAGGTTGCGAGTAGTCTAAATAGATATGTGTAGGTCGCAATCTAAATTATGATAGAGCAACACGGTTTTAGATAGACATAAGAAAGGATAAGAATAGGTGAATGAGAAGGTGACGAGAATAGAAAAGTCCTCGAGATTAAACACATCACAACAAGAGAGCTTATGAATTCCATAAAGTTATAAAAAGCTTCGTATTGCATGAGTGAACTCAAAGGAGTTTAAAACTAGGAGAATTTAGAAGAGATGGAATGCTACCCTACTAGTAAAGTAAGGGTGTAACTGTGATAAATGATAAGAGGATGACGTTTAGGCCATTGTTTGAGCAATGATTTAAAGAAAAAAGTGATTTCATGGGTGAAACGGGATTAGAACACCCCCTCCCCCCGATAAGATGAATACAATGCGATGCTATGAAATACATTTATTGGAGTATAGTATCGTCCCTAAGTGGAGCAGGAAAATTACTTTAGATGTTCCCCGATGGGACGTGAGCCCTAGTGACGATATATTACATAAGAGGATTCAATTTATCACTGGTATATTATAGATCAACATTAAGGTGAATCAACAATAGGTGGATGAAAGTTACAAATATGAGATGAGATTAGGCTGTCATTATGAAGATGAACAGTAATAAGGAAGCATTAAATGGCTTAGATTTATACATATAGGATAAGCGGTGAGGGAGTAACCTCGAGATGGGTGGTGGGCCTCGATAGTAATAAATCGAAATAAGAGTTATGGTACAGTATGACCTACCTAGTTGTGGTAAAGCCATAAGTATAGATAGTTGGGGCTATGAAACAAGATATAGCAAAAGTTGTAAGTTCAACAAATTACCAAGCAAAGAACTTTAGTACACCTATAGATGCCTAGAGAGACAGCTTGTCATAGTACTATATATGTTCACAAAGTGAAGCCTAGAGAGTCGTATTGGCACACATTCAAGGTTAGAATCATACAAGCTACATGAAAGAAGGAAGAAATAGTTATGAGATTGGAAGAATTTCGACCACAAGTCATGGTGTGAGAAAGAGGCCTAAAGGAGGGAATTCCCTAGCCTTTGGATTTATTCATCGAACAACTCCCTAGATGGAAAAGACAATATTAAAGTATTCATAAGAGGTATTGCTTAAGAGACGGATAAGTGCATTAGTCAACATTCAAGGACGAATGTTCCAAAGGGGGTAATGATGTTATACCCCATGTTTTCGTACGTGAGAGTACGTCATAATTCAATTGATGTAAGCCCAGGAGGGTTGGAATTCAATTGATGTAAGCTACTCATGATACCTTGGAGGTTACAAATATTTAATATCATGAATAACGAGTACCAGGAGGGTTGGAAATCTTAGAAGCTAAACCAATTGAAGAAAATAAGTTTCGTCGAAAGTCGACAAGTTTGGAATGTTATAGCATGTACTTTAGGGTGAGACTATGGTTCTTAAAATGAAAAGAAGGTTATTATTTGAGTTATTTTTGTCATATGATAGTCGTGTGCTACGTTTTGAAGTCAAGCAAGTTGTGGAACAAAAGTTTGCAAAGGTCTTCACAAATTACATTCATAATGTGCTTAAAATTAGGTCAAATATAGCTGAGCTTTTCTCCAAATATACTTGTAATTAGGGGATGATCTACCCAGAAAATTGAATATCTGCGATCCTAGTTTCTAACGCATTTAACCTTTTATCAATACGACGTAGGAGTAGAGAGATATTCGCGTTTTTACGAGACTGCGCAAAGTAGCTTCCATGGGACCCACAAAGTCGGTGTGAACTCCATCTTGTATTTAAGTCAACTCTAAAAAAAATCACTCATTTTTATCGTCAAAAAACAGTTCCTAAACCCTCCTAAATTCTGTCCAATGGTTCCTCCATGATTCTACGGTGAAAACCTAAGATAAAAACATGAATCCAACGCTAGAAACCCCGTGGTGCTTGCTAGATCGTAGTTCTTCATCTTGTGGTTGTTTTGGAGGGTTCTTCAAAGCGAAGTAACCTCAAGTCTCGTATGGTTCTTGTTGATTAAGGGTTATTCATACATATTAGATTTTCAAGGTGAACTAAGAGTGTTTACACTCCAACTTGAACACCAAAAATTGATTCAAGAAGAGAATACAATACCTATAGTGTTGTGGTGTCATTGAGGATAATTGTGGGTTTGTGCTTGGCCTGAATTTTAAGTGGTTGATACTGTCTAAGTTTATTAAAACATCCTACTAATTGTGCTTAATCTTTCTTGTATGTTGGTTAAGTTGTTAGGATAATAAACTAGAAGATAATACTTGTATTGGCTTAAGTCACTGCTATGGTGTTGTATTGCCATTGAGGGTTGTTTTAAGCTACATATAACTTGGATTCAACTTGAAGCTACTCTAGGAGGTATTTGTATTGTGTTCTTCCAGGTGCTTGAGATTTTTTTGATGTTGATTAAGTTAAATGGTTGGACTAGACTTGAACTAGTGAATTAAGTTGACAATTGAAGAAAGCTAGAGTTGTGGATTGTTTCTTTTGTTATAAATATATGGTATAAGGATGGAATGATTGGGTTGTTTGGTGAATTTCGGTAACATATGGCTATAAATAATACCCAAATAGGTCCCCGTGTTGTTCTAACCGTAGAAATTCTTAAAACGGACCCTTTTCGAGTAAAAAGTACCCCGGGACATAAAAGATATAATTTTCCAGATTTGCGTAGGTCTGCGGTCAACTATGCGATCGCAGATCTGGTATGCCGACCGCATAGTGGTCGCATACTTGGACAGTTTGTTGTCCATTTTGAGGACAGTTATGCGGACTAAAATGCGATCGCATTTCATGAATGCGGGTCGCATAGTTGTCACATTCTTGCACCTTGACTTTTGCGGAGGGAGTTATGCAACGCACTATGCGATCGCATAACAGGTATGCGGACCGCATAATGGTCGCATACCTGGGCAGTCTACTTTTCTTTTTGGCCCATCTGAGGGACATTTATGCGACAGGAATGCGGACCACATAGCAGGAATGCGTTCCTGAAAGCATTTCTGCTTCGGGACTGTTAAGATTCTAATTTTATACCCGACCTCCAGTTCATTAAAACACTTACCCCTTTCATTTTAAGCCCATTTTCTGATAAATTAGAGAGAGGAGAGATTGGGTTCTAGAGAGAGAGAGTTCCGACTTCATCAAATTTGTTCCTCCATCACTACTCAAGCTTGGAACTAATCAAGTAGGACACCATTTCTTCACTACAAGAGGTAAGCTTCCACCCGATCAACCTTAATTTCCAGATTTTTGTTAAAATGAAACATGGTTAGGTGAGTTCATGAAGATAGGGGGTAAGAGTCTTGCATGCATGTAACCAACTAGTCATAATCTAGTAAAAGGAAATGGGTTAGAGTAATCTCTCACTAAAAAAAGGCCATTTAATCTAAAGGAACACCTAGTGTTTGATAGAATGCTCAATTGAGTTCAAGACATGATCATTATTCCTAATTCTAAGTTCAATTATGCCACATTGTGAACTAGATTAAAGGTGCTAGAAGGTCCAGTGGTTTGTGGTAGAAATTCAGGAAAAATCCCAAATCAAGGTATGTATGGCTAACTTTAATCCTTGTACAGTCATCTTGTTGGTGTCCGAGCACTTGGAATGAAATTCTTGTTTGAGCATATGTGAATTGATTGCCCTGCTGTGTCAAGGTGTAAGACTTCGTTCTTTGAATTTCTTAGTCGATTACCATGTTATATGAGCTTGCGAAAAGGTGAGTCTTTGTGCTTATTGTATCATGTGCAGTGCTCGTTAAATTTTGAATATATCGGTATGAGAGGATGTGCTGCAAAACAAAAAAAAATGATAATGAAACAAAGTGTTGAATGTATCTAAGTGCTAAATATTGTGTAGTAAATAATGGAAAGGAACGGGGATAAACTAATTAAGATATGTGTTGATGGCATACCGTATATGACTAAATGTTTGATAAAGATTTCTGTGACCTTGATTTTATATGGTTACTGGGTTGTTACGAATGAATATCCTTGACGATGAGAATCTTTGTGATTGAATTGTTGGTTGATGTTGCTATTAATTACATTGTTGAACATATCAAAGTGCTAAAGGTTGTGTAGCAAATGATAAGAGTAAATATGGGCTGATTTTATTGAGTTAAATGATTGTGGCAACACCATATATGAATTACTGATTGGTAAGGATCATTGTGCCTTGATTTCACATAGTTATTGGTTGATATGAACGTATGTTCTTCATGATGAAGATCCTTGTGATATAAATATTGGTGCTTGTTGCTATGAAATATTATTGTAAGGTGGGATCGGGTTGCACGCTGCAACAGAATTGTAAGGTGGGATCGGGTTGCACGCCGCAACAGAATTGTTAAGGTGGGATCGGGTTGCACGCCGCAATAGAATTTTAAGGTGGGATCGGGTTGCACGCCGCAACAGAATTGTAAGGTGGGATCGGGTTGCATGCCGCAACAGAATTTTAAGGTGGGATCGGGTTGCTTGCCGCAACAGAAGTAATAAGGGTATAATGTGATTGTGAGATGGAATCGGGTTGCACGCTGGAACAGAAGAAATAAGGGTGGAATATGATTGTAAGGTGGGATCGGGTTGCGCGCCGCAACAGGGGAAACAATTGAAAGAAGAAACTGTGGAAACCTCATTTGTGATTCTATGTATCTCTATGCAATATTTGTTTGGGTTTCTTTAACTGCCTCATACATGTGTATTGCTTGATTTTATATAGAGTAAAGTTTGTTTATACATGCTAGTACTATTCAATGGTACTAACTTCCCTTTTGCCGGGGGCGCTACATATTCTATACGGATGTAGGTGGTTCTATAGAAGGTAGCTCGGTTCGCTGATAGTGGTGCCTCCTCTTCATCTCTCTAGCAGTTCTGGTGAGCCTCATTTCCTCTCGGGGTCGTGTGTAGTCTATATAATCTCTTTTGTATATTTGATGTCTTTTAAGGTATAGCCGCGACCTTATTATCCGCAAGTATTGAGTAAACTCCTAGTACTCTTAGACACTGTGTGGGCTGTATATATTTTGGGTAGTAATTGTATCTATTCGTAACCGTGGTTCCGTGTTGGAAATGTTGTGCTTAGTTTGTATATTTTGGGATTATCAAATGTTGAAATTTTAAAAGAGGAAAGTGGACTTATGCTGTAATTTCATACTTTGATTCCATTTGTTGTTGCACTTATAAAATGTACATTATGAAAACGGGGAAATACGTTGGGTAGGAAAGGCAATCCATGTCCGCTTGATCGGGTTCATCAGGTTGGGCGTCGATATTGTCCCTCGATTTTGGGGCGTGAAAAACTTGGTGTCAGAGCCTTAGGTTTTTACAAGTGTCCTAGGATGTCTCAAAGTGGTGTCTAGTAGAGCCCTTCTTATCCGTGTGGTGTCGACCACATCTATAATTAGGGGGCTGCATGGACATTTAGGAAAGTACCCTTTTATTGCTATTCTATATCGTGCGATGTGGTGAAAGGTAAGGTTGTCGGGATACCACGGCCGATCTTATTAAGTTAGAAATGGTAGATTTTGATGTAATTATGGGAATGGATTGGCTCTATTCGTGCTTTGCAAAACTCGACTGCCGAACCAGAATTATGAGGCTCGAGTGTCCTAATGAATCAGTTATCGAGTGGGAGGGGAATAACGATGTGCCAAGAGGTATATTTATTTCCTACCTTAAAGCCTCAAAGATGATCAGAAAAGGGTGCATCTACCATTTGGTCCGGGTTGCGGACACCACTTCAGAGGTGCCTGCTCCCGAATCTATGCCTGTTGTGAATGAATTTCTTGAAGTATTTCTGGACGAGCTTCCTGGGATTCCACCAGATAGAGAGATCGATTTCGGGATTGATGTATTTCCAGATACGCATCCAATATCTATTCCACCTTACCGAATGGCGCCAGCATAATTGAGAGAGTTAAAAGAGCTATTGAAAGATCTATTAGAAAAAGATTTCATTTGGCCAAGTTTGTCGCCTTGGGGCGCACCGGTTCTTTTTGTCAGAAAGAAAGACGGATCGCTTCGAATGTGTATTGATTATCGGCAACTCAACAAGGTCACCATCAAAAACAAATACCCATTGCATCTGATACATGATTTGTTCAACCAGTTGCAAGGTGATTAGTTCTTCTCAAAGATTGATTTGCGGTCTGGGTATCACCAGTTGAAGATGAGGGAGCAGGATATTCCTAAGACTGCCTTCAGGACTCGATATAGGCACTTCGAATTTCTGGTAATGTCTTTTGGGCTAACCAACGCCCCAGCAACTTTTATGGATCTTATGAATCGGGTTTTGAAACCGTTTCTTGACTCCTTTGTGATTGTCTTCATCGACGATATTCTTGTTTATTCGCGAAGTCAGGAAGATCATACTACTTACCTCATGGCAGTTCTGCAGACTCTTCATCAGCACCAGTTGTATGCAAAGTTTTCAAATGTGAATTTTGGCTAGACTCAGTCACCTTTCTGGGCCATATTGTTTCCAAGGAAGGGATTTGGGTTGATCCCCAAAAGATTGCAGTAGTAAAAGATTGGCCTAGAACAACGATCCCAATGGAGATTCGCAGTTTCTTGAGTCTAGCTGGGTACTATCGAAGATTTATGGAGGGATTCTCTACCCTGGCCTCCCCATTGACTAAGCTGATGCAGAAGGCGGTTAAGTTCCAGTGGTCTGATGCTTGTGAAAAGAGTATTCAGGAATTGAAATTGAGATTGACTACGGCGCCGGTGTTGACCTTTCCAGAGGGAATAGAGGGATTTGTGGTTTATTGTGATGCTTCAAGGGTTGGTTTGGGGTGTGTATTGATTCAGTGTGGGAAGGTTATAGCGTATGCTTCTAGGCAACTCAATAATCACGAGAAGAATTATCTGCCGCATGATTTGGAGCTCGCGGCGGTTGTGTTTGCATTGAAGATCTGGCGGCATTATCTTTATGGGGTCCATGTGGACATGTTCACGGACCACAAGAGTCTTCAATACTTATTCAAGCAGAAGGAGTTAAACTTAAGGTAGCAAAGATGGTTGGAATTGCTCAAGGATTATGATATGAATATTTTGTACTATCCAGGAAAGGCGAATGTGTTAGATGATGCTCTTAGTCGGAAATCCATGGGTATCTTGGCTCATTTGGAAGCAGGTCAGAGGCTTTTGGCTCGGGAGGTTTATTAGTTGGCCAGTCTGGGGTATGTCTTTCGGCCTCATGTGAAGGGAATGTCGTGGTGCGTAACGGAGCGGAGTCTTTGCTTGTAACAGAAATCAAGGAAAAACAATTCAGAGATCCAGCATTGGTACAGTTGAGAGAGGAAATTTTGAATCATAAGACTCCCGCATTTTCACTCCGCAATGATGACGGTGTTTTGCGGTGCCAAGGGAGGCTATGTGTTCCTGACGTGTATGATCTTCGGGAAAGAGTAATGGCAAAGGCTCACAATTCCAGGTATTAAGTACACCCAGGTTCTACGAAGATGTATCATGATCTCAAAGAGATTTATTGGTGGAATGGTATGAAGAGGGGTGTGGCGGACTTTGTGGCTAGGTGTCCGAATTGTCATCAAGTGAAGGTCGAACATCAGAGGCCCGGTGGGTTGACGCAACTTATGGAAATACCAATGTGGAAATGGGAGATGATCAATATGGACTTTGTGGTGGGGTTACCTCGCGCTCCATGTAGGTTCGACTCAGTTTTGGTAATAGTGGATCGGCTCACGAAGTCGGCGCATTTCTTGCCAGTCAAGTCCATCGATACTGCAGAACAATACACTCAATTATATATCAAAGAAATAGTCAGGCTCCATGGCACTCAAGTATCTATTATCTCGGATCAAGGGGACTAGTTCAAAACTAACTTTTGGAAGAAATTTCAGTAAAGTTTGGGTACGCAGGTAAATCTCAGCACAACATTCCATCCACAGACTGATGGGCAGGTAGAGCAGACCATTCAGATGCTTGAAGATATGTTACGGGCTTGTGTATTAGATTTCAAGGGTAGCTGGGATGATCACTTCCCGCTTATAGAATTTTCTTATAATAACAGTTTCCATGCAAGTATTCAGATGGCCCCATTTGAGGCACTGTACGAAAGAAGGCGTAGGTCTCCGATTGGATGGTTCGAGGTTGGCGAGGCGGAACTGCTAGGATCGGATCATGTGCACCAAGCTATGTAAAAAGTTAAAGTCATTCAGGAAAGGATGAAGACTGCTCAGAGTCGTCAGAAATCCTATGGGGACGTTTGTCGAAGAGATTTGGAGTTTCAAGTAGATGATTGGGTATTCTTGAAGGTGTCTCCCATGAAGGGAGTGATGCGGTTTGGGAAGAAAGGGAAATTGAGCCCAAGGTATGTCGGGCCATATAAGATTGCTCAAAGGATAGGACAGGTGGCTTATAGGCTGGAATTGCCCCCTGAGATGTCATTAGTACACCCATTGTTTCATGTGTCCAAGTTAAAGATGGTGATTGGGGATCCATCTGCCATTGTGCTGGTTGAGACGGTTGAAATCAATGAAGGATTGTCATATGAACAGGTTCTAGTTTCTATTCTTGATAGGCAAGTCCGTAGATTGAGGAACAAAGAGATTGCTTCTGTTAAAGTATTATGGCGGAGTCAACAAGTCGAAGAAGCCACATGGGAAGCAGAAAATGAAATGAAAGAGAAATATCCCCACTTGTTTGAATAAGTTCGGTAGTAGTTTGAAAGTTGTCATTCCTAAGCAATTATATATTGTGTTAAATTTTGTGCAAGAACACTCCATTCCCCTAATTACCCTACTATTGTGACTTCTCAAACTTTGTGTCATAAATGTATATGTTGTTGTGATTAGTCGGATTATGTGCAACTCATTGAAATAGCTGAATTATGTGCAACTCATTGTAATAGTTGAATTATGTGCAAATTTGTGGAGTTAACCGAACTATGTGAGGCTTGTGGAAGTAATTGAATTATATGTAACTTGTTGAAATGACCGGATTATGTGCAAGTTGATAGAGTAACTAGTAATGTATGGAATTTGTTAAACATGTGTTTCAGGGGCTCTCTGACAAGTAGATAGGCCTGATTACAAAGAAAACTCTGGCGAAATTTTCGGGAAATATCAGAGTTAGTAAAAATTTGGGGGTTGGCTTATTTTGTGTTTTTCCTACTCTAGTTATTCCCCAATCCTCATTCGAGGACGAGTGATTTTAAGTGGGGAAGATTGTAAAGACCCATAAAATTTTATGACTAAAAATAATGCCCAAATAGGTCCCCGTGTTGTTATAATTGTAGAAATTATTAAAATGGACCATTTTTGAGTAAAAAGTACCCCAGGACTTAAAAGATATAGTTTTCCATATTTGCGCAGGTCTGCGTTCCACTATGCGATCGCAAATCAGGTATGCGGACAGCATAGTAGTCGTATACTTGGACAGTTTGCTGTCCATTTTGAGGACAGCTATGCGGCCTAGAATGTGATCGCATTACATGAATGCGGGCCGCATAGTTGTCGCATTCTTGCACTTTGACTTTTGCGGAGGGAGTTATGCGACGCACTATGCGATCGCATAACAGGTATCTGAACCGCATAGTGGTCGCATACCTGGGCAGTCTACTTTTCTTTTTGGCCCATTTGAGGGCCATTTATGCGACACGAATGCGGACCGCATAGCAGGAATGTGATCGCATTCCTGACCGCATTTCTGCTTCAGGACTGTTAAAATTCTAATTTTATACCTGACCCCAATTCATTAAAACACTTACCCCTTTCATTTTAAGCCTATTTTCTCATAATTAGAGAGAGGACAGAGTGGGTCCTAGAGAGAGAGTTCAAACTTCATCAAATTTGTTCCTCCATCAGTACTCAAGCTTGGAACTAATCAAGTAGGACACCGTTTCTTCACTACAAGAGGTAAGCTTCCACCCCATAAGCCTTAATTTCCAGATTTTTGTTAAAATGAAACATGGTTAGGTGAGTTCATGAAGATAGGGGTAGGAGTCTTGCATGCATGTAACCAACTAGTCATAATCTAGTAAAAGGAAATGGATTAGAGTAATCTCTCACTAAAAAGAGGCCATTTAATCTAAAGGAACACCTACTGTTTGATAGAATGCTCAAGTGAGTTCAAGACATGATCATTAGTCCTAATTCTAAGTTCAATTATGCCACATTGTGAACTAGATTGAAGGTGCTAGAAGGTCTGGTGAATTGTGGTAGAAATTAAGGAAAAATCACAAATCAAGGTATGTATGGCTAAATTTAATCCTTGTAGAGTCATCTGTTGGTGTCCGAGCACTCGGTATGAAATTCTTGCTTGATCATATCTGAATTTATTTCCCTGCTGTGTCGAGGTGTAAGACTTCGTTCTTTCAATTTCTTAGTCGATTACCATGTTATATGAGCTTGCGAGAAGGTGATTCTTTGTGCTTATTATATCATGTGGAAAGCTCGTTAAATGTTGAATATATCGATATGAGAGGATGTACTGCAAAACGAAAAGAAATGATAATGAAACAAAGTGTTGGATGTATCTAAGTGCTAAATGTCGTGTAGTAAATAATGGAAAGGGAACGGGGATAAACTAATTGAGCTATGTGTTGATGGAATACCGTATATGACTCACTGTTTGATAAAGATTTCTGTGGCCTTGATTTCATATGGTTACTTGGTTGTTACGAATGAATATCCTTGACGATGAGAATCTTTGTGATTGAATTGTTGGTTGATGTTGCTATTAATTACCTTGTTGAACGTATCAAAGTGCTAAAGGATGTGTAGCAAATGATGAGAGTAAATATGGGTTGATTTTATTGAGTTAAATGATTGTGGCAACACCATATATGAATTACTGATTAGTAAGGATCATTGTGCCTTGATTTCACATAGTTATTGGTTTATATGAACTTATGTTCTTCATGATGAAGATCCTTGTGATATAATTGTTGGTGCTTGTTGTTGTGAAATGTGATTGTAAAGTGAGATCGGGTTTCACACCACAACAGAATGGTAAGGTGGGATCGGGTTGCACGCCGCAACAGAATTGTAAGGTGGGATCGGGTTGCACGCCGTAACAGAAGTAATAAGGGTGTAATGTGATTGTGAGATGGGATTGGGTTGCGTGCCGCAACAGAGGAAACAATGGAAATAAGAAACTGTGGAAACCTCATTTGTGATTCTTTGTATCTCTATGAAATATTTGTTTGGGTTTCTTTAACTGCCTCATATATGTGTATTGCTTGATTTTACATAGAGTAAATTTTTTTTATACATGCTAGTACTATTCAATGGTACTAACGTTTCTTTTGCCGGGGGTGTTACATCTTCTATATGGATGTAGGTGGTTCTATAGCAGGTAGCTCGATTTGCCGATAGTGGTGCCTCCTCTTCCTCTCTCTAGCAGTTCTCGTTAGCCCCATTTCCTCTCAGGCCGTGTGTAGTCTATATCATCTCTTTTGTATATTTGATGTCTTTTAAGGTATAGTCGGGGTCTTGTTGCTGGCAAGTATTGTGTAAACTCATAGTACTCTTAGATGCTCCGTAGACACTGTGTGGGCTGTATATGTTTTGGGTAGTAATTGTATTCGTAATCGTGGTTCCGTGTTAGAAATTTGTGCTTAGTTGTATATTTTGGGATTATCAAATGTTGAAATTTTAAAAGAGGAAAATGGACTTATGTTGTAAATTCATACTTTGATTCCATTTTCTGTTGCACTTATAAAATGTACATTATGAAAATGGGAAAATGCGTTGGGTAGGAAAGGCAATCCAGGTCCGCTTGATCGAGTTCATTCGGTTGGGCGCCGGTTTTGTCCCTTGGTTTTGGGGCGTGACATTGACGATTGGAGAGAATATTTCAAAGGTATGTTAAGGCATTTCCTTATTTCTTTTGGAATGATCTAAAGTGAAACAAACGTAAACAATATGCTATTTCATAATGAATCTACTCCAAGAAACTAAGGATGTCTATGTTGTTCTATCCTTATAAAGTTATTCTAAGAAAGTATGTATGATCCTTGAGTCCTAGTGATGTTCATATTGATGGTATGATGTTCATAATGTTAATCGAAGGTGCAACTACCTTATGTCGCTCCGAAAGGTTTTAGAGCGTGATTCCATGAGTCCAGCATGCATTATATATAGTATCTATTTTAATCTACCGTGCCGCACTATAGTCGGCCGGGTACGGCACCTATTGTGCAACAACATATCAGTTGGGTTTACCGAGCTCCATGTGGCCGGTATGATTCTACCGAGCCTTATGATGGCTGGGTATGTTTTTACTGAGTCCTCTTTGAGGGCGGGTACGATATGATGATGATGATGCCCATAGAAGCGGGTATTTTAAAAGATTATGTATATATATATATGTATCACGCATTTCATGTCACTTTCTCTTAGAGGCACTCAGATTCTACATGTTGTATCTCCTATATCTCTCTTTACATTATTGTTCTTATTTGTGTTTTTCTGCCTTACATACTCAGTACTTTATTAGTAATAACATCCCTTTTGCCTTGGGAAACTGAATTTCATGCCCACAGGTCCCGATAGACAGGTTGACAGACCTCCTAGTAGGCTATCAGCTCAGCAGAAGGTGTTGCTGCTCTCCATTTGCTCCGGAGTTGCCTATTTGGTCAAGTATGATTCGAATATGTCTTGACTGGTATGGCGGGGCCCTGACCTATATGACATTTTTGTAGTCTTAAAGTCTAGTAGACAGATGTCAGGTATATGGATACTTGTAGGGCCTAGCCGGCCTATGTTTTGAGTTTACAAATGATCATGTCAACCTTATAGACCCGTATGTCACATGTATAAGTTTCTATATAATGTTGGGTCATCCTATGTCTAGTATTGATGAGGCTAAAATTCATGGTTTAACGTGTTATATGCCCTACATTTTATGTGCGTTAATGATAAAAATACACTTTTTATGTGCATAATAGAGTCTATTTCATGTGTAGGTGAATTGGAGATGGAAACCGAGCTAAATGGATGTAAATACATCGAAAATATGCTCAGGAGGCGAGGAGGATTGCACCTGGTGTTAGCCAGGCGTTAGAGTCCAAAAGCCAGCCCATGCCTGGCGTTAGCCCTGTTAGGGTCCAAACGCCAGCCCTAGCCTGGCGTTAGCCAGGCGTTGGAGTCCAAACGCCAGGCCCCTGTTTCGGTCAATTCCGAGGTTTGACAAGTTTAAGTGTTTCCCGGTTGGAATAGAAGTCTCCTACACGTTTAGGGTTTGTCCTAAACATATAAATAGACTCCTAAAACACAACTTAACGGAGGATTTGAAGGCAGACGAAGGATTTGAAGAGAAGAAACCATTGAAGTGAAAAAAGAACATTGATTTCTACATCTTTTATTCATTACTTTGTAATTCAATTATGCAATTTATTTTGAGTTTTTATTCTTATGAATATGTCTAGCTAACTTATTTAATCTAGGGTTTTGGTAGAACCCGTTGGGGATGAATTTGTTGTGATATTAATATATTTTGGTTGATTAATCTCTATTTGTTCAACTACGTTCTTGTTGTAGTTGATTGAAGGGCCCTCAATTAGCTGTTCCTATTTATTATGTATCTACTTGAGAGAGAGTGCATATTTAGGTAATTGTTTGAACAACACCACTCCCGGAGTATAGACGAAAGTCATAACCGAGGGTTTAGAGGTTGGATTAGAGATAACAATACCTCGGGTTCAATCTTAAGTAAACTGTATTGCAATCTAGCTAGCGTAACTTGAGAGAGTGCGTCTAGTAAATTATCATAATTACTTGAGAGATATTTATGGTAGATAGAGTATTCATGATTGATAGAGAAGATTAATTAAACTGTAAGAAATAACCGAGAAAGAATTCACCAATGGGGGAAAACCATA